>JARLTB010000065.1:3925000-4185000 GCA_030141615.1 Unio pictorum | reverse complement strand
TCAACCGCTGATACGCGATCGAAGTACTGCCGATGAGAACTGAGTAACCATAAGTTCCATGGCCGAGGTTTTAACCCTAATCATGGTGATGCTTTCAGTTACAATTTTCTCTGTGTCGTCGCAATGCATATTGGTATGTGCAGAAGTTATCTATTGTACTGAAGCGATCATCAGCTTGAAATGCATGTGAAACAGATACCTGATTTTACTTTGCAATTGTTTTTGTGATTGAATTGCTCTGTTAAGTGAATGGCTCTAAATGATTCAGCAGTTTCTTTGAAGTCAGGACTATGTGAGTTAACCCCTTGACGTCGGATATAAAATAACATGTTAAGTTCGCAATTCTAACAGCTGAGCATACAAGTTGAATTCAATTATGCGTTTTTAAGCTATGAACACTGCTCTTGTTTTTACAATCCAACACGTGTTTGTCTTCTACAAGCGAATTTGTATAAAATGGGGTATATTTTAATAATAATACCCTCGTATAGTTGTTATTGGAAAATAATAAAATTTTAAAGTGCATGTGGGTGTATGCGTAAAGTGTATCAGAATATGCATACTTCAACATGTCTCGTGTATTACATGTTACATATATCGCATCTGACGATGTCCAAGAACAATAATCGAATCAAAGAGCTTTGTAAATCTCATACATCGAGGTCAATGGTGACTGTGGCTCAAAGTAAAGAGTGGTTTACTTACTTCCTTACGGTCTGCAGAACAAGGAGGTTTTTGACTCATTATGTCTGTAACTGTGAGGAGCATACCACCCGTGATATTATGTTAATCTCACTAGTATACATATCCGTTGGTATATTGCATCTACCTTTCATATATATATATAAATATATATATATATATATATATATATATATATATATATATATATATATATATATATATTGATATTTTTCACATTCCAATCATATATGTTGTTATATCCATACCTCATTCACAATTGATTATAAGCTCATGTCATGTGATGTTTGAAAGTGAAGCATCTCTGATAACCTCTGTTTTCCAGGTGTACTGATCGCCGCAGGACCATTCTCTCGCTCTTCTGGGCAAGAGGATACAAGCATATGGCGTCTCCTACACTATTGTGTTTTCAGCAGCACTTTCACGCGAGGCCCCATGTTGTCACAGAGCCTGCTGTGTGGCGCGACCAAATGCTCGGCGGTATAACTGAGTGGGCAGAATGGACTCGTTAGCCTTGGCAGGCAGCCAGGCTAAGAGAAGCGAAACTCTGACTCCAAACCTTGGCAGATGAAACTCGTTAGCCTTGTTAAGGCAGCTCGTCTAGAAGAAGGAAACTTTAATTCAAAACCCACCAAGTCCCATCCATTGGATGATAGCTTCACTGCCTTGTAAATATCTTCGGGAGAAGGACAGCCTACGAGAGTAAACCCAGACTGACAATCCGGCGATGAGTCCCCAAGGCAGCTGGATGTCGCCTATGACTTCCTTCTGACAGTTCATGCATCCAAAAAGGTGTCAAATGTCATGCTCAGCATTCCTTTCTACCCCACCAGCAGAAGTTGGTGTCGTGAATTGCACATTTGACAAATTTAGGGCGTATGGATACATTTTGCTATTATCAACTGAAATGTTGCAGTATCGGAAACAAGAATACCTTCTGTTTTTGATTTTGGGGAACATAGCCTTAAAGTCATGACTTAGTGTTAAAGCTGAGTAATAAGTATGCTCATTTAAAACAGTTCAGAGATCGTTTCAGGCTCTCCAGAATATGTGATCTAAAACATTTGAAGTAAAGTCTGAAATATTAAAGTCATTGGAAGTAAAGAGGAAACAGAGACCTCTTAAATACGTTTTCGCCGCTAGGCCTTGATGTTGAACATACAGACCTTAATATATTACTCTTATTCCGCCACTGCTTCTTCAGCTCGCCACTTCTGTAAAAATTGTGTTGTGTCGTACATTGTCCAATCAGTTTTTGAATAGTTTCAATTTACAGACACATAAAGAAAATTCGATGAAGAAGAAAAACAAAACCATAGCTTTTTGTTCACATAATACTCGATTTTGTAATGTGTAGATTCATCGTGTTCCTTTCATTTAAACACAACAAGAGAGAGAGAGATAATGAGGTGGACACTTAAAATATAAAAAGATATATAAACGCTCGGTTCTCTCTCTCTCTCTCTCTCTCTCTCTCTCTCTCTCTCTCTCTCTCTCTCACTCTCTCTCTCACACACACACACACACACACACACTCCAAGAATTAGGCTTACCATATTATCACCTAAGGAACTGTGTCTCAAAGTGAATCTGTTTTTAAGTTTATATTCTGATTTTTCTACCACGCCCCTTAAAAAACACATTCAGCCATATGCAATACATTTTCCATATCAGTTCTGTTCCCAGGCAGCTTTCTGGCTACAAAGAAGTGGAGCATTATTCTGGTACGTTGTTCGGCTTAAATACTATTCTGTAAAAATGTAAGTAAATCAAATGCGCGAGCGGCATTCAGAAGATGTAAACAGAGTGCAGTGCACCCAATTGTGTGTGTGTGTGTGTGTGTTTGTGTGTGTGTGTGTGTGTGTGTGTGGAGAAGTTGGTTGCGATGATCTCGTTCCATCATAAATTTAGCTAAATTAATGTTTTTACTTTACTGGTCAACTGACTGATATTTCAGTATTTAACAATTTAATAGGACCGCTTTAGTGGCCTAGTTGTTCGAGCGTCCGCCTCAGATGTGGGAGGTTGTGGTTCAATCTTTCGGCCGAGTTATACGAACAGATTTATAAAAATGGTTCATCAGGCTGCCTCGCTTATCGCTGAGCATTAAAAGGTTTGTGTTAGGACTGGTCGGTCTGGTGTCAGGATAATGGGACTGGATTAGACATCATGATATATGTCTGAGGCATGATATCCAAGTGCCATATATCACTATAAACTGCCACACTGCAGACATCGCGGTGTTATGATTGTAAACTTGTTAAAGCTACCTTAACAATCTAAATTACACACAATTTATAACATGGATAAACACGTGTCTATGTATGTGTGTGTTGTATTGTTTTCTCAAACGCATATACAATATTTTTCTAGTATAAAACTATATTCGGCTACAGCGAAACTGAAAATAAAGTTTTATCCAATCAATATTGCTACTACATCTGCTAACGAACGTTCGAACAGTATACAATAGCTGATGGTTCTGTATGCTAAGGATTATAAAATGCCACCTGTATTTGATGTCTTATTTAAATTTTAAGTTAAATCACTAACTGCACCGCCACAATGGCATATTGGTTAGATCGGCCGAATCGGATATAGGTTTCCACCAGTCCAAACCCTGGTCTAGTCATAACAATGACTTATTCAAATAATGGTATTTACAGTTACTAGGAGCTCAGCATTAAGAGATTAGAGTTAGGACGGATATGCCTGATGTATGGATAACGTGAGTGGGTGGGAGATCGGGCTACATGTCTTAAGCATAATGACCCGGTGCTAGACATCAATATAAACGGCCACAATTCATAGTAGCGATATGCATGAAACGTTTATAAAGCTACGTTAACAATCCAAACCATTCTTCACACATCACGCACCGTAAAATGCCTTATAGATGTATGTATTTTCCTCTGATCTAAGGGATTGTAAATATCAATGTTTGTTGAACTTAGATCAAGAAGGGATTTTTTTATTTGTTTGTGTATTGATTGATTGATTGATTGATTGATTGATGGATGGATGGATGGATGGATGGATGGATGGATGGATGGATGGTTGGATTGATTGATTCATTTATTATTTTTTTAATTTATTTATTCTTTTATTTATTTATTTGTTTATTGTATATTTAAAAATGTGCCTTACAAAATTCAGTAGCTTTAAAAAAAATATCATATGGAGAAGACTTAAGGTCAGTGTGAATAACAAACAATTTTTACCATGGACGACATTAAATGTGGAGAAAAATAGTAACGCGGACACATGACTCAATGTATACAACTTTTATATGTAACCTCTATTGCTGTCAAAGTTAGAAATTATTTATTGTTGTTGACTTATTTTCAGCACATGATAAACTATACATTACCGCCTAAGCATCCCGAAAAGAAGAAGCCCGGGAAAAGTTCTACAAAAAAAAAAAAAAAAAATACCAACGTAATGCTAAAGGAAAGGTTTCTCACACGTTGCTCAAGCCGAAAACGTGAGTACACCCAGATGGCGTTCATGTATCAGTAGACATCGGTAAAGGCGATATTGTTAGAGTATGTATGTATGTATGTATGTATGTATGTATGTATGTATGTATGTATGTATGTATGTATGTATGTATGTATGTATGTGTCATGGAATTGTGAATCACTTGTATCAATAAAGCCAAATTAATGTACAGGATATCCAATAATAGTGCTCCTGAATATTTACAATCCCTATTCCAGTATAGGCTACCTGGTAATACGCCCCTCCTGCGATCAATATCTACAAAACAGAATAAATAAATTCCCAAACCAAATAAGGAATTATTCAAGAAATGTTTCCAATAATCTGGAACTTTGCTCTGGAATAGTATTCCAGTTGAGATTAGAAATGCCCACTCTATTTCCATCTTCCAAACCCAATATATCCAGTGGCTTCAGAGATGCTGCTGAATTAAATAAATTCCCTTTATGAGGGCCTCAAGGTAGATTAGTTCTTAGCTAATTGTGTTACCCTCTTTAAATAAAGTCTTTATATGTATATGTGGTCAAAAATTTACTCGGGTTTCGCTGCCGCGTACAGTGTCACCCGAGGATGGTTTACTTTTTTATCGGTTGTAGTTGTTGCGAAATACTGGGCGCTACTAAAACCATACTGCATGTGCAAATTGCCTGCAGTTTACAATCTATGTACTGCGCATATCTGTCTCAGTTAGTGTATATTATAGAGCAAATACTCTGTAAACATTACATTACAACGAGTCTTGTCAGGAAGCTTACCACTTTACGATAGTAGAATCTTCAGCTGTAGAGGTATTTAAATTTAAGATTGTGTTCTTATCACTATTCATTTTATATGACAGAACTGTTTCATATATCAGATGATTTAGAATGTTTTCTAAATAAATTAAATACCTAGGTTATACAGGCCATGATATTAGAAAAAACTATAGTCTGATTCGAGATACCTGTTTGTTGTAAATGAACAGATAAATGGATTTAATTATACGCTGCATGCATTGAACGTTTAATGTAAATGCTAACTAATTCATGTGCGCGCATATGAATGGAGAATTACTTAACCGTGTCATATGTATTACACGGTTTAGTTGGTTTAATTTTAGCTGCCTGGTGTATGCTGTCTTGTGCATGCTGCCTTGTGTATGATTAGGTGCTACTTTATATATGCCTTATGCTTGGAAGATGTGAAGTCGCAGAACGCTGTGTGGTTTCTTGTTCTTGTGACGTATACGCTTTGTCTGGTGACGTTAGTTTGGAAGTGTACTGGTATTCTCGATGCGAGGAACCAAGGCTCTCACAATCATCGGGTCTGTGTTAAATGTGAGGGCTTTCGAGGAATCCTTCAAACAGACAGGGAGGAGTGGACCATGCATGGTGACTCCTTGACCATTGACTAGAGCGTGTGCAACCGGAGATACATCTTGGACGTCAAATGGGCGCCACGATAATTATATAATACTTGTTCCTTTTCATTGCTATTGCCATCTGAGCAAAACTTACACATTTTCATATCAAAATCGTTATATGAACAATAATTTTACAAATTCACATTTACATATCAAACTCGTTATTTGAAAGTTATAATCAAAATTACAGGCATTTACATCTCAGTCTTGTTATACGAGCGAAATATTCGTAAATTTATACATTCACAGTACCACAGTACTTGTATTTGTTGATTGGGTAATAAGACGTTATTCACGTTAGTTTCCAATTCTTTCCGTTAAAATCATCCTTTGATTTGTTTTTGTTGAGTTACTTGTTGTTGATAATTCCATGTTATGAACGTTATTATTTTTCTTTTCTTTTGCTTATAATGGTGCCAGATTTGTTTATATTTAAATTGCGTTTATAAATAAACATAGTATTAACCCAGTCGCTTTCGGTGTCCTCACTAATCCAGTCCCATCCCTGCTTCATCCTGTGACAGTATGTATGTGAATGTTTGTGTGTGTGCGTGCGTTTGTACGTGTGTGTGTGTTTTTTCATAGTTTATCCAAACACGAATACTGACGCTTAATTAACCAACATAAACATCATATTGCTAAGATAAAAATGGGTTATCTTAGCAGTGAGTTTGCATAAAAATACGTCAACTGGTGATTTCAAAGGTATCATTCATCATCGTAGTTATATAAAAACATTCTCTTTGAAGCACTCACTGTATTTGCATCTTGCCAGAGCAGACCACAACAAAATTATACCATATTTACATTGCTATGGTACCAACTGTTGCTCTTACGACTTTAGATCAAAACAAAATTCAAAGTACGTTTCTAGGCAACATGATGATTAATTGTATCTAATTTTGTCATTGAGAATCCATAATAATAAATATTTTCCACAGTTAATATTTTAATTTACATTTTCAAAGGTTACTTACCATGATCACGTGTCGTTAAATTAAGCCATTCTAAAACGATGTTCGTTTTAAGAAAGGTGTCATACATTTTACCATGTAAATTGATATTCGCAAGAAGTTCTTAAAGCCAGAGCTGACAGTGAAACATTTTAAATACTCTAATATCCGACTTCAACATAACGTATTAAATGCTCTAATATCCGACTTCGACATAACATATTAAATACTCTAATATCTGACTTCGACTAATATATAGAATACGTTGAGCAGCAGCAGGGGCGAATCGGACAACTTTTTAGAGGCGTCGATTTGGCAAATCAAGGCTTCCTCCAAAATCGAAAAAAAAGCGTCAATTTGGCAAACTAATACTTCCTCGTAAATGTTTTATAGAGGCTCATTGGCAAAAAAAGACGCCAAAATTGTTGTCGCCTTCTCCCCTCTGTTGTTATGGGTTTAAGAATCCTTGAAATCGTAAACGATTTTTACGATAAAAGTTGCTACGATTTCAACCGAATATTTTACCAAGTCCGATACGATATCTTGATCTCGGGTCGTGTAAATTTATCTTTACAAATCCATGCGGGATTGACTGAGCGTGACTAAAGAAATTTCTAAATAGATTATAATCCATATCACCGCCGCATCAAGTTTGCCAAATATTTCGTAGCGTATGTGTATCAACTCCATTGCAAACAGCAAGAATATTACAGTTATCTCTGATCACTCTTGGTATTTGAGTGTATCGTTGAGTGACATATATCATATCAGTGTTTGTATGCCTACCTCTGGAAAATATTCTAGCAGGATCTTTTGATTGTCTAACATCACATCATCATATACGACCAAATTGTTAATGCTTCCATCTAAGTCTTCTATTGCTGGCACTTCCTCGATATCAGTTATAAATTCAATAATTGCCTCGCCGGTGATTTCTGCTGCCTTTTCGTTGTAATCCTTTAACACTTCGTTGCATCTTTGATCATCTACACTCGGGGATGTTAAATACAACTTGTCCCATTTCATCCATCTCGTTATTAAAGTAAAAAGCAGTTGTGTCTTGTCACTTCCAGATGGTCCTATTATAATCATGCGAATATAATTTGGCAGCGCTGCATGATACTTAACTGATTCTCTTGTTTTTGTTGCCGAAAAATCAATTACTTGCACAGATGAATTGACGACTGTTACAACTAAAAATAACAGATCAGCACATTATGGTAAGTGTGTACAATGTTGTACAAAAATTTTAGATTTGTTTCTATGAAATGTGCAGATGACGTTTTTAAAAAGCGGTTTAGATATCGCCACTAGTCTAACTAAACTTCCGGGAACACCATGGGCAAAATAGCCAGGAGAGAAACACCTTCCAGGGTATAATTATTGTGGATCCTGGACCAGACTCGATATCAGACTCGATGATCAAAACCAACCCAAACCCTGTGAAAATCCAATAAACGCAATTGATAAGGCATGTCATGCTCATGATGTTGCTTATAAAATCAGCAATCTGCAACATAGGCATATCGCAGATGTGAAATTAATTCATGCGTTGAGTTCTATCACTGATAAATCCTTCAAAGAAAAATTGGCTTCAATTTTGATAAAATCGGCAATGAAGGGTAAATTAATGTTTGGTGCTGGTAATTAATAACAACATGGAATCTATTAATTATTCTCCAAGAGGATACTGGAGGGGTAAATCAGCAATCGGTAAACTCGCTAGCGCTGCAAAGGTGAAAAATACCACTGCAGCGGATTGGTTATCCAAACAGGCAATATGGCAAATTTATCTACCACCTCCTAAACAAAGTAACTACTCGCATTTTGACGTCAGCGGTCCTAACGAAGTTCATCAAGCTGATATATTATTTCTGCCGCATTATGGTGTTTACAAGTATGCGCTAACCGTAGTTGATGTTGCGAGTCGATACAAACAAGCAGAACCGCTAAATACAAAATCATGAACTGAAGATGCTTCTGTATTTGAAAGGATTTATCGAAAGGGTCCACTGCGTTGGCCAAATCTATTACAAGTTGATCCTGGCAAGGAATTTCAAGGTGCAGTGTTATCAACAATGAAGCATCATAATGTCACTATCAGACGAGGACATACTGCATCACACAGCGATCAGGCAATTGTTGAACGATTTAATCGGACACTTGCTGAGCGTTTATTCGGATATCAATACGCGAAGGAATTTATTCAGGATAAACGATTTCTTGAATGGGTTAAGAGATTACCAGGCGTAATTATCGCGCTAAATAATGAGATTACTCGAACAATTAATATGAAACCTAATAAAGCTATTAAAAAGAAGTATATATCCGTAAAACCACAAAATGATTTTTCAAAACAACCAATACTCAGCAATGTCACTGTTAGGTATTTATATGAATCAGGAGAGCTTGAAGGTGGTAAAAAAGGGCTACTGATCCTATTTGAAGTGTTACTGTACATACAATATCTATCATAGCACGATCCACGCGTAGACCATCAATCTATAGATTTGATTCAACTGCTCCTCAGCGAGGATTTACTCGTGAACAACTACAAGTGATACCCGAGGATACTCAATTACCGCCACGTGGTCTTAACTAGCACCTCTTCATCTGTTGCACTCAAGACAAGTCAGCATCACATTATCTCTGGTATGACGAATACCGCTATTTTTTCTGTCTACGGTAAATTGTCGATAGTCCTTATCCGACCAACACCAACTCATTATACAATTGCAACTCGCGCAGTGATTATTCTGTTGTTGTTCCAGTGTAATTATTAATTCGGCATTAATGTCTAATTGTCTATTATTTTTTATCCTGTTGTTATTAACCAGATAGTTTTTTCTGATTATGTCAACGCTGATAATATCACTTATTATAGTGTCATTAGCATCTAAAACAACTCTTCAAAGCTGATTTATTTGTCGTACTCTGGACACTGGAAAATAAACTAAATTCGACCACTCGATGTGATTATCTATGATCCAAACAATTGTATCTGATATAGTTATTCCCTGTGAAGAATGTATCGTCGCTGCGTAACCTAGGGTCCATGGGGATTCATCAGTGCGTAATGCATCTTCGACGACGTTGATATCAACCAGCACAATATCATTTAATACGAGAATTTGTTTTTCACTTTGTCCTGGAATATCAACTTCAATATTTTGTTTTCGTGTATCCTTGGGTATATAACACAGCGGTGTTGGAAGTGTTGCAAACGTTTCTTTATGCAATTCACATAACTTCATCTGAAGTGTGTCTCTGACTATTTTTCAACTTGCTACTATCAAATCGTTTGGTCTTCACGCATCCCAGAAATCATTTAATGGGGTTTCCGAAACTATTTCACGTGCTATTTCACATTCTATCCGGTTGTAGTTTCTTGAACTCGCGTAATTGTTCATCAAGTGCTCTGTGATCGGTATTAAGTTCTTCATAATAGTCTACAAAATTCTTCAATCAATCATGTGGAGAGAAACCGACAAATGGTGGTGGTTGACCATGATCGCCATACAATATTACTTTTGTATTCGCTAGCAATAGACAATCAAGAAATCTTTGTAATACATCTAACGACACTGTGCATATATCATCCTAAATAATGACTTCAGGTATATATTTTTCAGCCATTTGATTAGGAGTCCATTCGTCACCTTTCCATCGAAAGAAACTGTGATAAGTTCAAGCATTAATTCCTCGTTGTTTCATTTCTCTTGCAAGTCTATGGGTCGGTGTTAGCACAATCATGTTTGATTTGGAAACGCTAGCGTTTCTACGAAAGAATTCAATCGTACGAGTAGTCTTTCCTGACCCACCACATCCGATTAAATAAACAGTTTTATATCTACATATTGGATCAGATATCGACGGTGCATTAGATAGTTCTGATATCTGATTATTTTTCAAATATTTATCTTCAATCGTAACATCTGCTGATTTGGAATAATCACTCAGCATTTCCTTTTTAATTCTCCATGATCCCCAACTCTCGTCAGAATTTGTAAATTCAGCCACTGCTTCGCTATGTTTTACGTTTAAATAAAATGAATCAGTGGCGACTCTAACCGCAGTGTCAGGAAATACATTTATCATTGAAAAAAAATTAATAGAAGCATAATCTAGCATAGACGCCATTAAATGTGCATACTGAAGATTTTTTCCATCGTTGTAAGTAACAATTGTACCCAATTTGGTTCCATCGCACAAGAAAACGTCTTTACGATTTAAATATATATCTTTGGATGTTACATCCGCGATTATAAAATCGTATTCAGCATCATCTATAATCAACCGTGAAGAATATGTTATTGTCATATTTTTTCCACCCTGAGTGTATTTACTGATTATTCTTCTACAGAGATCTTTTGCGTGTTTATTTCTAGCTTCAAAGATCTGTTTCGACGATTTCAAGATATACTCTTCGTCTAGATCAGGAAATTGTTTTCTATAGTCGCTGATTATACTATCTAGACAATCAGGTTGTGGTAACCAGACCTCAGTCTGCGCTCGATATGATATAATTGCTTCACTGAATATCAGCGATATCAACATTTTAGGATCAATCATATACCGTAACAACACTATTGGCATTCAGTGTTTTTCAGAGATGTGTCTACCAATCCAAATATAACAGCACGGATGAAGTCCTGTAGCCAATTCAAATGATACCACACGAGAATATCCAGTTAAATCAAAATCGGGTAATGGTCCATTTATCGCAACACGAGTCATTTCATGTGTGGGATGTCCAAATCGTTTAAGATACTCAGCACATTCTCCATACCCGAGAAAACTCCCTGGATAACACGCAACCATATCAACTGAAATAATATTTACCGAGTTTTATTTTGTATTCCATAATCCACCATGGTTATATTCGATACAGCTTGATTTTATATGTGATAGAAATTCAGCTCTTGTTGGTTTCCAAATGCTTTTCTTTCTCGCAAAATGAGCCGCAACTGACGGAATTGTAAATCAATTTGTTAATAATTGTTCCTTGTCTTCTGTCGAAAAACCACTAGCTACTTTTTCATTTCATTGTGGATGGCTTCAGTACGGTATAATTCTCCGTTTGGTCTTACAAATTGATCGAATTTACCCTCTTCGTCATCAAAACTGTGAAGTAACCACACTGACAAAGGTTCGTTTTTACTTGACTGAGAAATAAAATCAAATAAATTTCCCGTGTAATATTTTATTGTTCTATCCCGTGGAAATATTGTTACAGCAGGTGTCCACGCGTGTTCATTATGGTCAATAATTTTGATTGGAGCTCCTTTTGATTTATGTTTGATTCGTGTAATATTTCTATTGTTATCGTCATTATGGTAATTGGAAATCTTAATGATATTTCTAATTTGGTTATATCTTGAATTGATGCTCCGTTCTTCCTAACTGTTCATTTCCATTCATTTATTTTTTACGTCTTAGATCCATCAATTTGTTTCGACGCAACGCATTAGTGAAGTGTTCTATTATTCGTTCTGCTACACAGTTTATTCTTGACGAAGTAAACGGTGACAGTTTCATTGGTTTTAATTTTTCAATACTCGGTTTATCATTTAACGAATATATCCCATACACAACTGCTGTTATAGGATAAGATCTTTCATAGTACGGTTTGTCAATCCCAGTCAGCAATCCTTGTTTGGAATCATGACTCAAAGTTATAGTTCTTTTATCTTTCAAGATTGGTTAAAATTTGTCTCGAATAATCCAATTTCCCATTTCTGAGCGGATAATGAATTTCACTCCAAAAAAATACTTTTTTTTGTCAAGATGTGAGATTATCGCGGCTGCTATTTCGTAGTTCATGGTAGCATCAATACTACCATCAATTCGAAATGTTGACCAACAGTGAGATGATCCATCGCGTTTGAATTCATTAAAACAATCGCGGATTCTACTTATCATGCTTCTATCACTTATTAAACTCTTTGGTACATCTACGGAGACTCTATCGAGATTGAATTTAACATTTTTCCAAGGCATAATTCTCGATAATCTCTCGAACTCCTCCATATTATAATCAAAACAAGTATTTAAATAAAGAATTCATTATATAATGAACAATTGCAAATCGCTTATGATAGGATCAGTAACCGCATGTAACAAATCATGTAGAAAGGAATTCTGTGGATATCATTTACAAAGCGTTCGTAACGGGAGTTATGGGCCCTTACCTTGCATACACTGTGGGGTAGGTGTTAGGGGAAAATCGCAATTGTGTCTGAGTTGCGGTGGTAAACGATGCAGAGAGCTCAAGCGTTATTATGATAAACAAATCAAAGATTCCGTCAAAAACTCCATCAATGACTGTGACAGTCAGCTACAAAATCATAAGAACAACTCAAGATTATATTTATAGATTCCAAAGTAATAATTTAACCAAACAATGAATTAAACAAATAGTATTCTATATAAATTGTTAAAGCTACGTTAAAAATCCTAATCAAACAAACAAACATATCTGTCTGTCTGTCTATTCACTATAATAAGATTCGTTTTTTAATTGTGCATTTAGAACAAATAGAGCTTAGGAAAGGAAGATAGATTAGCCATATTTTACTGTTTAAATTGTTATGATTCTCAATGGAGATATAATCAATTGGGAAAAATTATCTGTTTTGTAAGAAAACGAATCAAATATGTAGTATTACAAACAGTTGTATTTTTTTATGTTTTTTTTTCTTCAAGTATTCGGTTTGATACACATATATCGTATTGAAAGGCATATACTTGTAGATATTGAATTTAGCGTATTCGTAACGCGTCGCGGTTTTGTCCCGACGCCCATGGTTCGATTCTCGCAACAGACATATTGTAGACGGTACCGATCTAGAGGATTTTTCTACTATATGATTGGGGCGCCAGTTCAAGGGTACTTCATGTACACTTTCCGTCACGTCAAATACGTGACGGTGTGATTTTGCACCCTTGGGAAATTAATTCTCAGGGGGAGGTGTACAAAATACATAGACAGTCTTCTGAATATTCAAACATTTTGTTTCGCTTAGAATATTCACAAAATAAATAATAGCATAGAAGATAAAGCTCTGCGTCACACACTAGGGTAACTATTACAGGTAACCCTATGAAAGACACAAAGGCTACCCAGAGTGAATGATAATCGCTCATCATCGCTATTATTTATTTTTGAAAAATATATCAATATATTAGAAATATGTATTATTATAAATAAACGAATTCTAAAAATATCAATGAGATCATAACTGAGAGTTCAAATTTGAAAAATCAAGGAATTAAATTATCAAATAAATTAAATTGTGATCAGATTCTTTCTCATTGTCAAGATATTGAATACAGCGCTATGAATAATAAATATGTGTTATCAAAACGGTACGCTTTTATAAAAAGAATACAGAATGCTATTCGCGATTCCCTTGTATTCAGTAACGACGTCAATAAGTTTGTCCTGTTATTGCATCAATAAGTTTGTCCCGTTATTCACTGTTGTGGAAAAAATCAGAAAAGAAGTGGGGCAGCAATATGAAGTCACAAACGCATAATTAATTTGAGGGGTAAAACAATAAGAGATATTATCCGCCTAACCGAACATCCCCCGTTGTTTACCTCAACATAGTAAGTTCTAACCATGGATCGACATATACAATACTTCCATAATTATTATTTATTAAGGATATCGGAAGTTTCTCCATCATTGATAGAACTGTTGTAGATTTTTGTTTGTGATTTTTGGTCATTTTGTTGCATTTATCATTGATTTTTGGTCATTTTCACTACATTTAGATCGTACATTTAGAAACCCTAGCGTTTCCTATATAGTGGTAAACGAAGCACTAACGACTAGATTAGCACGTGAAAGAATATATGCAATTAAGAAATTCATACCAATCCGTGATTCTGTTAGAGAAAAACTACAAGCTAGACAGAGTCTTCAGACTATTTTATATCAGGGACTGAAGAATTGTTTAAACCAAGAACCACGGCAACAAAAGATGTAAAATCAGCCACTGAAAGTGCAATATACGGAGAAATTGCCAAGGAAGAGAAAAGAAAAGATTTCCTCTTCTTTCTGTACTTGAATAAATAGCAAAAAGATCAAAACAAACAAAAGAATCTTTAAAGACACTTCCTGGTGATATAATAGCTACTGTAAAACAATGAGAAGAACAAGAACGACAACTTCAAGAAGAAATTGAACGAATAGGTGATATTGATATTAGCTCTCCCCCGCCTGAACCGCTTGATGAAATTGAACAATAACAACAAGGTGCTGTTGAAGTACTCATAGGAGGGAAACGAGCTAGAAATAACTCACCGGAAATAATTAATGAAGCAGATGATGTATGCGGTTATTTCAAGGCGGCATCATGAATATCAAAACATATCGAGATTTCATTGATGAGTTAGTCAAAAAAACATAGTTATTACAGCGATTAATCAACGAAATGGAAATTCTTTGAATTTCACTAGCAATGCAAGTCCGTAGGATTTTTGCCATTATATAAATATTCATTTAGAAAACACTAGTGTTTTTTATAATAAGATGATCATACACTACAACCATGATTAACCAAGCAGCGTCTACGTAGTAAACTCACGATTGCATGTTTACAAAGCGTAATATGGTGATGAGTTATTTGCAAGAATGGCTCCAAACGTGGCGCAGCTAGCAAAACAATTATCAATGAAAGCTATTGATGTTATTCGTGATAAGAGTATTAGTGCTGTTGGAGATCTTGCCGGGAAAGCGTTTTCCGCCGCGAAGGATAAATAATAAAGATGACCTATGTCGCTAGTTCAACGAAAAAAGAAACCAACGCCGTTACCATCTACAGAAGTGATGCCTGCAAGTGTTAGTAAAATAATAAATAACACAGTAGATCAGAAATTAGCATCGTTGGCGACTTCGGATGTATATGAGGCACAGAGAAATAATATTGCAAACATGATAGTGGGAAGTGGGTTAAAACCACGACGACGACGATACAAAATCATGATTCAGATCAAGGAATATATAATAAAATGTTCAAACAGACACTTCATCCAGCGTTTGATATGGAAGCCCCAGTGCGTAAAGATGATTCTGTACGCGATTATCAATTTTATTCTTACCATGCAGTACAACCAGATCTTCGATCAAGAATTGAACTCCAAGTTCATGTTACCAGTAAATACTTTCTAGCCGCTGAAGCATTTATCGAAGTAGAAGGAGAACTTGTAACAGCTGCTGATACTCCTACTGTACTAGCACCGTATCCAATTGATACTCAAGTCGGTTTTGTCAATAAGGTATAATGGCGCTATTTGAGAGTGCAAGATATATGATTCATGGAAGAGAGATTGAGTCTATAGAACGTGATGTTGATGTAGCAACAAGAATAGTAGGGCTAGCAAGACATTCCGATGATTATACAAGATCGGCAGGCCCTTCTATGATGTTTGCAAATGATGCTAAAAATACTACTGAAAAAAATAAATTTGTTGCAAGACTTCCTAGGAATAATGCTGGTAATGCTGATGTTGATGTTGAGAATATGATTATAAACAATAATTTCAATCTAGGAGCTGCAACACGCATGTCAATGTTGGAAAGGCGGCAGACATCGTTTTCATGCGCGATTCCACTGCATCATATATTTGGATTCTGCAGAAATATCCAAAAAGTTATCTATGGAACAAAGCATACTGTAGTACTCGTGCGAAAGGGTAATGATAATGATGCAATTTGGAGGGTTCCAGCAGATGCTGCACATCCAGATAATGATGCCGGTAAAGTCATTTTAACAAAACTATCATTGTGGATGCCAGTAATGACTCCAGCACTCGGCACAGAAGAACGATTACTATCATTTATGGATACAGGAGGAAAATCATTGCTAAGTTGGCTAACAATAACAACCTATATTAAGCAATCAACTGTTAACGGTATATTTACATGGAACCTGTCATCACAACAAGGTGTTTCAGCTCCGCGTCATACAGTTATTGCGTTGCAGGATATGGCCAGAGTTCGCAATCAATTCTTCAGCCATATGATATTTGATCAATTAGGCATTACTGACGTTTCGCTGAGAATAAACGGCCAGCAGGAACCATCCGAGGATATACAACTTCATTACGGTCAAAACCATATTGCACGTGTGTATCATCGTCTGTTGTCATATATGGGACGCGATCAAAATGTTGATACCGGTCTACAAATATCACAACATGATTTTAGGAATTTATATCCGATCTATTACTTTTCGTTGGAACATCTTGATTTAACAGGACAATCTGTCGTTGCATACATTTTAGATTTTTAATGTACTTCGTGGTGCTAAACCCGAATAAAGAGCAGTTGCTGTCATTCTCAGCGAAAAATCAATGCTACTCGAAGATGTTGGTGGACGAATGAGAGTAATTGATGCGCAGGTGGAAAATATGTAATATTTTCAAACATGTAGTGTTTTCCAAAAATATGTAACAATTAGATCAATCTATTATTGATATAATGTCACATAGTCATATTAGTGTCACGTTAACTCCTAGTCAAATTAAAAAATTGCAATCGGAATCAGCTAATGTGGAACCACGATAACGCTGAAACATAATTAGATGTCTGGTGGTCAGAATAAATTGTCGCTGACAACTCGTCAAATAAAACACTTTAATGATGCTTTCAAAGATATAAAATGTGTTCTGATCATTCTCTCTGCAGCTGCGATCAAAAACATGATAAAATCAGGCGGTATATTTCCGCTGTTAGCTGCGTTACGAGCGCTAATTGCGGCAGCAGCACCAGCGGTAACGAAAGCGACAGCGTTAGGAGCCGTTGGTACCGAGGCAGGGACGGCACTAAAGAATGCTACCGGGAAAAGATACAAAAAAGAGAAAGGGTCTAAGACTATCAGGAACCCCGTATTCATGGTACACAGAAAGCGGCCTGAGAATACCGGGAACAGTTTACTAACTCGAGAACTTATAGTTCCAATGTCAAATTTTGATTTACTCGATGCTGCTAAAAAGCTTGCGATAAAAACACTTCCGAGGTGTCTTTATGAAATATCAGTTGCCACCACAACCAAAAAACGTTGAAACCGGTATCATTAATCTTGATAACAGCACCGGACCTGGAACCCACTGGGTTGCATACGTGATTGATCCGCGTGTAATCGTTTATTTTGATTCATATGTATTAGCGCCAGCTAAAGAATTTATGAGTTATATACAACAATTAAGCAATTTTCATACAATGAAGACTTGGTACTCAACGCTACCAACACAACAAATGAATGACCCACCAATATGCGGCATAGAAGTATTGAATGTCCTTGACGCTGTTTCATCATCGCGAAAACCACTTTATCATGTCGTAAATGAATATACTAGTAGTCGCTGGAAATCGAAGATTTTAGAGAGAGGTTATTAGAAAATCAAAGATTTTTACAATAATATGGTTGATATTTGGGGGAGATCTTTATCAATGTTGAAGAAACCCGATGGCACTGCAACCGGTGATATAAAAAAAAAATTGAAGATGAGATAGCTGAGATGTTGAACTTAGCAAGTGTTGCTCCCAATGAAATAGTTGTATTTTAAGATCGTCAGGGTAAACTGAAAACGAGTAATGTTTCTCTTGATGATATTTTAGTTAAACAACGTAACGCAGTAGAAGATACTATCGCGTTGTTTTCCAATCATGGTAATCTCAAACCAGGCGCACTTGTTTCAACAATCACAGATAAAGTATTAACACTCAATAACAATTATGTATCCTCGGCGAATTCATTGAAATCACTCTATGATAAGTAAGACGATCATATAAATACATTTAATACATTTACTGAATTACAAAAATCCATCATGGACAATATCGATAAACCCGTGTTAGAATTTTTTGGTAATCCTGCAGTGACCACACCGAAGCTCACAGAGTTAAAAAACTTCTATGTTAGAGTTTGTAACACTTCAAGTTAAAAACGCAGATCACGTTGAAAAGTTTACATCATTTCGTAAAAATATCATTCATAAATGTTTTGCAAACCACGTTGGATAAAATTAACAAAACTCCCTGATATTAGAAAATCCATCGAAGATATCAAAAACTTCATCGAAGCAATCAAAAATGATGCACCTAGGATGATAGCAATCATTGTAAAAAAACAAAAATTCCTCATGAGAAAACCATCAACGTTGTATACATGATTCAATACGGATCATTTGCGTGGACTCCTACAAGCAACATATTAAGTATCACTGCAAACCGTCAAGGGTATTTATCGATTAACACTAGTGACACCGACTCAATTTAATATTTCATCAACGAGTTCATCTGGGTCAACAATATAATATCAACAATCATCGATAAGGATACAACTGAACGATGTACGATAACAACCACGGATAATAATATGGCTAAGGTTTTAGTAAGATGGTATGTGGAATTCGTAGCGGATTTAAGTAAACAACTAAACTGAAATCTGTTGTAATGAATAAGATGTCCTCACAGTCAAGTCAGAGAATTTCAAACTAAACTCAAAACACTCACTGAGTGGTTTCAAGCAAAAATACAAAAATGCCGACGAAGAATCACCGCAATTGATGTTATCGTGTACTCGATGAGTGGTGTAATCACCGGAGCAGGTATTATACTCTCCTCGGTGACAATGATTGCTGTTCCAATTTGTGTATCAGCGGCAACAACAATAGCGGTAATTATTTCAATAATACCAAAAAAATATCATCATGCAGCCAATGCAAACTGCAGGATTTTGCAGTTAAAATTCATGTTGTATCAGCAGCGTACTCGTAATTATCATCGATGATATCGTCGTCACTCGATGACACATTAATATTCGATAATGAGTTTTAACGCGATGGTACGTGTTTATGATTCTGTGATGTCAAAATTAGAAAAACAACAGAAGTATAATAATAATGACAAATGGCGAAAAATACCAACCCGGTGAAAACAAGTATGATATCAATAACCTCAACGAATCCTGAATTATGTGTGAATTCCCCTACTCCGATTCCCGTGAAGGAGATAGCGTTAGCGAAACTACGAGTGTATCACAGTTGGCCTAATATTAGGTCGGTAGCATTTGGCAGTCAACAACCGAATAATTCCTTGGTGTTTGCGAATAAGAATCGCGAAGACTGAACTCCAGACTGGAACATTGTTTCGCTACCATCTGGGTCTTTCCAAATCGAACAAATCAATGCTGAATTTCAGCGTAGAATAAAATCCAATACGGTAACACCAGAATCGAAGATCGCTATAACAGTTAATATGCCGATGTTATCATCCGCGATTGAGATACACTCACCTAGTTATGTCGTAGATATCTATGTTCTATGTTCTATAAGAACAATACTTGGATGGCCTGAAATTCCACCTGAGGCATCTTATCAAATACCCGAAACAAAAAATCTTATTATGTCAACGGATATACAATCATATCATGAAATCAACCCATCATATCGAAATTATTTACCTTTTTAAAAAATACAAAATTAACTGATAGAATTAAATTCATCGATAACAATAACTTGCAATGGTATTTTGTTTTTGAGAAAACTACTGATTCATCCATTAGAATTACATTTACGTTTACTAACATCATTTATTATTTGAAAGAGATTAATCAATTACATAGAACACAACTAGAACAACTACGACGGAGCTTCCAAGAGCATCTCTCTTATATAACAAGGCTACGTGATGAGATCATAAAACACATTAGGATATCAAATCAGCTTGTATCCGATATGGAATATAACAGCAAACGAATAACGCAAGTAATAATTAATGACAAGAGCGGAGATAAACAAACATTCCTAACTGGTTACAATATAACAGAGGCCGATTTCCCTGATTTCAAGTTTCCTGGGTATAACGCAAATGAACTAAAAAAATCTGTTAATGATCTTATTCAAGAACACTTTTCTATGATACTCGCCAAATGGAAACAACAAATAACAATCCTCAAATATAATAATGACCCAGACGGCGGTGGTAGACATATCGTTCCTCAAAATGTGAATATATCCTCGGTGGTAGCATTGCATTTAGTATGTGATGTTATCGAAGGGAGTTACCAAATAAATCTCGAAAGATCAAATCATGCCCAAAAAAGATATATTTTATATTCATTTGCAACAACAGCTCCTCCAGGGTTTCTAATCATTGAGGATCCAACTAATCCAGTCTATATGCGATGTCATAATAATTCACTAACGAGAATTATTTTTAAACTCACTGACCAGTCCAATAATCTAATTGATTTACAAGGTGAGGTTTACAAATTAGTCTGTTTGTGAAATCCTAAATGACTTTCATCGTGAAACTCGATTACGATTTCAAGGATTGTTAACCCCATATCAGCAGCAGGGGGGTGCGACAACAATTGTGGCGTCTTTCCTTTGCCAATGAGCCTCTATAAAACATGTACGAGGAAGTTTTAGTTTGCCAAATTGACGCTTTTTCTCGATTTTGGAGGAAGCCTTGGTTTGCCAAATCGACGCCTCTATAATGTTGTTCAATTTGCCCCTGCTGCTGTTCGTTGAATTCTTATTAGGATCAAATTTCTTGAGGAGTGTTGCATAATTTAATGAATTGTAACTTCATAACCAAAGTCATACGGAAAGATAATTCGTTTAAAATACTGTTTTCGGAGGCATTTTGTCACATTATCAAGTCTTAGGTCTAAACGTTTATGTTCACTAATTTTATGCTATGCGTGCACTGGTAGATGAGATGAAAGTGAACAATTATGCACCGGGTTGTTTAACACAATTACAGCAATTCATCCTATTATTTATTTGTATTTAAGAAATGTGTGTGCATTAGATGAACCTTATAAGTATGTTGGCTACAAGTATTCATTTACATTCATTCATTAGTAGTTATTCCTTCGCTTTGTTACTTTTTTAATGTATGTTTTCATTCATTTGATTGCCATATATATATATATATATATATATATATATATATATATATATATATATATATATATATATATATATATCTTACACTTCATCATAGTATACAGAAGATATATTAAATATTAAATTTAATCGTTATTTCAGCTGAGGGTGAATGTTGACATGATACCACTGAAATGTTCGAGATGTGGTTGAGATAAAACAAGTGGTCATGCAATGTTTAATGCTTTCAATTCCTTTCTATTGAACGTTAGAGTGTTTAAGAGTTATGCTGATACCCAAAACTACTAGGCCATAGACAAGTTCACCAATTTGATTAATTCCTTAAATTGGGATGGCGCTCTACTGTGAATTAGTTATATTAGTTTAAGTGCCCAAGCTATATAGAATCAAACTGAAAGACGACTATTTAAGACAGTTAATGCTTGAATATAAATAAGATAACTTTAAAAATGCACAGAATTTTCAAACTTTGCTTTTCGTTCAGAAATTCGTTTTCATTCTCTAAATCCGTTTCTCCAAATTCGCAATTTTATGTATCGTTAAACCATGAAAGTAAATGATTGCTTATGCTTGTTCTTCAACATATATGTTATTTGTTTCCATTATCTATAGGTTTTCTCTGGAAAAAGAAAATTGAATTCTCTCTATCATTTGTTATACCCAATCAATGATTGACTATTGTTTAGCGATCTGAATTAAATAAATAATCCCTTGAGTGTAGTTTATCGATCTGAATTAAATATATAATCCCTTGTGTGTAGTTTATCGATCTGAATTAAATAAATAATCCCTTGTGTGTAGTTTATCGATCTGAATTAAATAAATAATCCCTTGTGTGTAGTTTATCGATCTGAATTAAATAAATAATCCCTTGTGTGTAGTTTATCGATCTGAATTAAATATATACTCCCTTGTGTGTAGTTTATCGATCTGAATTAAATAAATAAACCCTTGCGTGTAGCAGCAGAGAGGGTGAACAGACCACGTTTTCAAGCAAAAATAATGCTTCCTACGAAACCTTATTTTAACCAAAAAAAATAAGTCTCCATTTAGCAAACGGAGACTTTACGATTTTTTAATCAATTTTGGTCGCAACGATGTGGTCATCCACCCTCTCTGCTGCTGGAACTTTCAGTTCTGGTTAATAATTCTTTTACGAGTTCAACCAAATATTTGATCGAGTCTTTAGGACGAAAATCATTTATGATTTCACAAACAAACTAATCGCTAACACCTCATCTTGTAGATCAATTAAATTATTTGACTGGTCGGTGAGTCGGAAATTAATTCTCGTTAACGAATTATTATGGCATCGCATGTAGACAGGATTAATTGGGTTCTCAATAATTAGGAATCCTGGAGGAGCTGTTGGTGCAAACGAATAAAGAATATATCCCTGCTGAGCTTGATTTGATTGTTCTAGATTAATTTGATAGCTTCCTTCGATAACATCACATACTAAATTGAGCGCAATCACCGATGAAATATTCACGTTGAACGGAGCGATATGCCTACCACCGCCATCTGAGTCATTATTATATTTGAGGAGGACAGATGAATCTTGTTTTTGTAGCGCGTTGATATCGGTTCTAACAATTCTTGCTAGTTCATCAGCGTTGTACTTGGGAAATTTGAAATTACGCAGATTGTCTTCTGTGATATTGTAATCGGTTAGGAATCGTTGTTTACTGTCACTGTTGTCATTAATTATTATTTGAATAATTAGTTCATAGATATATTCCATGTCAGATATAAGTTGATTTATTATTTCAACGTGTTTTTGCGATTTTGTTTTCCGTAGTTGTTCTAGTTGTGTTTCATATAATTGTTTAATTTCATTAAAATAACCACGGACGTCAGTTAGCGTAAATGAAATAGTAACAGATGAGTCGGCTGTTCTTTTAATGATAAAATCCCACTGCAATGTGTCTTTGTTGGTAAATATAAATCTATCGCCGATTCTTCCTTTTCTTATATCAGAAATATTATCTCGATAACTGGGATTGATTTCATGATATGATTGTACGTCTGTGGTTAAGTCGGCGGTGGATTTTTCCGGTGGTTTTTCAGGCCATCCTAACACTGTTCTTAACGAGCTGTTATAGATATCTACAATGTATCCCTCTGTGCTTATTTCGATCGACGACGAGAGCGTCGGTTGATGAAGATTAATGGCTATTTTTGATTCTTTTCCAGTGATTGATTTTATTCTACGCTGAATTTCAGCATTGATTTGCTTAATTTGGTACGACCCAGTTGGTAACGAAACAGTTTCCCACTCTGGAGTACCATCGGGTTTATTCTTATACGAGAACACCAGTGCGTTATTGGGTTGCTGACCACCAAATGCAACCGATCTGATATTAGGCCAGCTATGATATACTCGTAATTTTGCCAGCGCGATCTCACGCACTGGAATCGGAGAAGGGAAGTTCACACTAAATTCAGGGCTCGTTGATGTTATTGATATCATGCTTGTTCGTATCGGAGTGGTATTCTCCGCGATTCGTTGAAGCAGTTGCAGTTCGTTGAATTGTAGTGACATTATTGTTAACGCTGTCTTCAATTTCCAATTTCAACATCGCGGAGTTATACAACTGGGTCATCGTCGAAAATTCAACATCGGATATGAACGAATTATCTATTGACAGTGAGATCAACTCGGATAATTTCGAGTACGTGTCAAATACCACCCGGTACCGAGCTGTATAATCGGCGAGTTTTTTCTGAGAACACGATGATAATTTTTTAGTTATCGCGTTGGCGACTGCCGCAATTGTTGTTGCCGCGGAGATAGCAATTGGAACTGCAATTGGAGCCATCATGGTCACCGTCGACAAAATAACTCCTGCGCTGGCCATCACACCGGACACCGAGTACACAGTTACATCGATGGCGGTAATTCTTCTGCGGTATTTTTTCATTTTTTCACGATAGCGCTCAGAAAGTGATTTCAAGTTCGCGGAAAACTCTTTCACGGTGTCGAATCGATATTGCGACGATGACAAAGTCATTGTTGATGACGGTGTCATTGACGAAGTCATTGTTGTTATTTTAAACCTGATAGTGTTTTCAATTATCCTATTATTGACCTGGTTTTAGGATCGGATGAGGGGACACCGGATACAAATTCTATTATCTAGGGTAGTGACTCCCTAATCACGAATTCGTCGGGACTGCTTATAACAATCGTAAGCGGGATTGGTATATAGGGTGGAGGTGGTGGTATTTTCTCTAGTATATACATCAATGTGTTAACACCTCTGATACCTGTGTTGCTGAATTCCAAATCAAATTTACGGTGATGTATTATTGTAAGTCGGTAGCAACCTGGTGCACCAGTATGTCTGTTGCCAACACGAAGATAATTATCATTTCCCCGGATCCAATCAAAAGTCCCACTATCAACCGTGTACACGATGTTATTGACGCTTACACTATGTGGAATTTTTACCTTATTGATAGCCGCGATAATTTCAACGAGAGTCATAACTGCCACAGGTGGGGTTCCAAAAAACTTATCGACGACGTCGTTGGCAGGGGTTTGTACCTTTTCAGATTTTTCTTTTAGTTTAAGAATATCGTCGTAAACGTCGAGATAGGTTTTATTGATTTCGGTATATTTCATCATCGTTCCATCGCGGCGTTTAAAAAATGAAACCAAAAGGAGGCCGAATCCCAAACCTGTTTGGGATTTATAATTCCCGTCCAGTTGAGAATATGTCGTCGTGATATTGTAACTTTTAGAAACCTCAAAGAAATTATTAACCATTTTGTTGATGAGTTTTTGTTCGTCAATAGCGCTTTTAACTTCAGCGAGGGTTGGACCTGTCAACGATGTGGTTTCAGACACAGGTGTTCTCCCTAAAAAATTATCCACGATGGTATTAAGTGTTGTTTGTCTCACCATAAACATATTAATATCTTTGAGAGTCATTGTAGATGTAGCTGGGACACCAAAGAAACTATTAGCGATGTAGGCATTGTGAGTATGCTTGCCGATAAACTCGCTAATTTCAGCGAGAGTCATTCCTGCCACAAGCTGGGTTCCAAAAAACTTAACAATGACGTCGTTAGTGGGTTTTTGTACCTTTTCAAAATCTTCGCTTACTTTAAAAATCTCGAGATAATTTGCCTTGATTTCTGAAGCAGTCATCATCCTTCCAGCTTCCTTGTTAGCGAAGAATGAATTCAACAAGTCTTTAATTTCAGCTAGAGTCATGCCAACCACAAGCGGGGTTCCAAAGAATTTATGTACGACATTTTTGCGAAAATTATTATAACCTCGTATATGATCATCCAGCTCACGGCCGTGGGTAGCAATCGTGTTGTCGTGGGCGGCAATCGCGTCGGTGATCGTAGAAATAAGATTACCAGGTTTAAGTCGTCCACCGCTGGAATAAAGCGCAATAGAGTTTTCAGCGGCATCGCTCTGCCGTATCAAAATGTCATTCACGGATATATTACTGCTTTTCAATTTACCCTGGCGATCTTGAAATACAACTAATTCGTTCGGGTCAACATCTATTAAATTTAACATCTCAGCGATTTCATCTTCAATTATTTTTTTTACATCCTCGATAGAACCCGCAGATGTTTCCTCGGTGGGTTCCAACATTGACAGAGATTGTCCCCAAATATCAATCATTATTGTTAGCGTAACTTGTGTTTTCAATTTATTGATCCTTGTAATTTCCCACTCGTGTATTCGTTTACAACCAGATGAGGTGGTTTCCACGGAGATCCAAAGGATTTTAACGAGGACATTTAATACTTCACGGCCGCATATCGGTGGATCATTTAATTGTTGTGTTGGCAGCGTGGAATAAAAAATCGAAATTGATTGATTCTTTGAATTTATATACCGCATAAACTCGCTTGGTGGAGCTAACCCATATGAATCGAAATAGACAATCCCACGTGGATCAATCGCGTATGCAACCCAGTGAGTTCCCGATCCGCTGCTGTTATCAAGATTGATAATACCGGTTTCAACGTTATTTGGTTTTCTCGGTAATTGATCTCTCATAAAAACCCCTCTGAAGTTTTTTATCGCTAGTTTTTTAGCAGCATCAATTAAATCAAAATTGGACATAGGAACCATAGGTTCCTCAACAATTGGGATGGAAATCGAAGATTTGGGAACCATAGGTTCCTCAATTAATAAACCGTTCCTGGTATTCTTCTTAGACCATTTCCGCTGTACCATGAATACGGGTTCCTGGTAGGTACAACCCCTTTTCCTTTTTTTATATCCTTTCCCAGTTGCCTTTTTCAACGCCATCCCTGCCGCGGTACCAACGGCTCCCAACGCTGCCGCTTTTGCCACCGCTGGGGCAGCCGCTGCAATCAATGCTGGTATTGCAGCTAACAATGGAAATATACCACCTGATTTTATCATGTTGGCGACTGCAGCTTTCGAAAATTCTATTTGAACCCCTTTCTTATTCTTTAGCGCATCATTGAAATGTTTTATTTGACGATCCGTCAGTGATATTTTATGTGTACCGCCGGACATCTGCGCTGGTTTTAACGTTATTGTGGTTCCACATTCTTTAGCGGATTTTGATCGCAATTTCTTGACCTGACCATCAGTCAGCTTGACACTAACAACACTATATGTCATTTTATTGTAAAACACATTTATGCTTTCAATTGATCTAATTGGAAACTCTTCAAGTTCATTTACAGATTTTCCACTGGTGCATCAACGATTCTCATTCGTCCGCCAGCCCCTTCTAACAACATTGATTTGTCGCTGAGAATAACTGCAACCGCTCTATAATCAACACCACCAGGATCTATACGAGCCCTAAAATGTATGTCAACAACGGATTGCCTTGTTAAATCAAGATGTTCCAGTGAAAAGTAATAAATTGGATACAAGTTCTTAAAATCGAGTTGCGATATTTGCAAACCAGTATCAACATTTTGATCACGACCCATATATGACAGCATCCGATGATACACACGTGCTATTTGGTTGTTTCCGTAATTAAGCTGTATATCCTCAGATGGTTCTTGTTGTCCGTTTATTCTCAGTGAAACCTCACTTACCCCTAACCGATCAAATATCATATGACTGCGTTCTTGGGAACCTAATCGATTCCGATTCTGCAGCGCTATAAATATATGACGTGGAGCTGAAACGCCTTGTTTTGATGCCAGGTGCCATGTAAATGTACCATTAACATTATCCTCTTTAGCATCAGTCGTTGTTGTTAGCCAACTTAGCAATGATTTACCACCTGTTTCCATAAATGAGAGCAGCCGCTCTTCCGTGGTAATTGATGGAGTCATTACTGGCATCCATAATACTATTTTACTCAAAACAACTTTACCTTCATCGGCACCAGTACGCCAAATTGCATCATTGTCATTGCCTTTTCGTACTAACGCGATTGTGTGTTTGGCTCCATAGATGACTTTTCTGACATTTCTGCAGAATCCAAATATATGATGGAGTGGAATCGCACATGAAAAATATCGCTGCTGTTCTTGCAATGCTAATTTTCGTGTTGCAAATCCTAAATTGAAATTACCATTAACGCCTCCGAGAATATCAAACGCAGCTCCGGGTCTAGCTCGACGTTCTGGATTAGTTGCTTCTCGTTGATTATCAACTGAAGTGTCTTGCGGTGTTAACACTTTAATGTATTGAAGGTGGTCAGCGTTATCAGAGGTATCCTTTGCAAACATCATAGATGGACCAGCCGATCTTGTATAATCATCGGAGTATCTTGCTAGCCCGATTATTGTTGTTGCAACATCAACCTCGCGGTCTATTGATTCAATTTCTTTTCCATCAATGAGATATCTTGCACTTTCAAATAACGCCATTATACCATTGTTGACGAAACCAACTCGGATATTTGAATCATTTGCATATGGGGTATCAGCTGCAACATTTGTTACAAGTTTTCCTTCTACTTCAATAAATGCTTCACATGGCAAAAAGTATTTACTGGTATCTTGAACTTGAAGTTCAATTCGCGATCGTAGGTCGGGTTGTATTGCATGATAGGAATAGTATTGATAATCGCGGACGGAATCATCTTTGCGCACTGGGGCTTCCATATCTAACGCGGGATCAGCTGTTCGTTTAAACATTTATAACATTACTAGCGTTTTCAATTGTGAAACTCGAAGAGTTTAACGCTAGCGTTTTAATTCTTTATAATCATCGTCGTTGAAAATTCTTCGAATTTCTTTTTTGTTTCAAACCACTTCCTGCTATCGCGTTCATGATAGCGCTATCTGTTACCGGTGAAGCTGTCAATTGTGACGAAGTCAATTGCGCTAGTTTTTCTTCCACTGCACTATTTATTGCTTTGCTGATTTTTGCAGGCATCTCTGTAGTTGATGGCAGCACTAATGACGAAGTCATTCCTGGTTTCTTTCGCACCAATGATGCTATTTTATCTTTCGCGGCAGAAAATGCCTTTCCGGCAAGATTTCCAACGAAATTGATTCCCTTATCACGGATAGCATCAATGGCTTTCATTGATAATTGTTTAGCTAACGGCGCCACCTTGGGAGCCATTCTTGTAAATAACCCCGCAATGGTATTGCCGAAACCATCTCCGTAATATGCTCTATAAACAGGCAATCGTGAGTTCACCACGTAGACGCCTACTGGTTTATCATGATTGTAGTGTATAATCATCTTGTTATAAAACTAGTAGTTTTTCAATTAATGATCAATCGCTTACATCCATAAGATTTTCATCATAACGTAGGGCGTCTCTGTGATTTTCAACTAATTCAGCAATAAGTTCTCGATATACATCAATGTCCATGATACCGCCGGCAAATAATCGTCTACAGATATCAGCTGCTTCATTAATTACTTCCGGTGAATTATTTCCGGCTCGTTTCCCTCCGATGAGAATCTCTAACCGTGATATATCACTTAGAATGTTACCAGGGCATGTCACGGTAGAGTCAAAGACTCCAGCGTTGAAATCCTTTGGATTTTTAATCGAATATCCTTTTCCGCTTGTTTCCTCAGTTGTACCAGTTGCGCCCTGACTATCATCAAGTAATTGCCTTTGTCGGCCTCGACTTTGTTTTTCTCGTTCTTGTTGTTTTTGTATACCATAACTATCAACTCCTACTTTAAAAGATCTATACTCAATTGAATTCTTTTTTAAATTACCAGTAATCCCCTTATTCGTTTTATACAACCAATTAACCCATTCATCTCGGCTTATTCTACTGTTTTTATACTCGTCTTTTAAAAAGTCCTTTCTAGAATGAAAGCTTTGGGCGGCGAAATCACCAAAAATCTTATAATCTTCGATTTTTATTAATTGAGGTCGTTTGATTTCTGTTATAGCTCCTTCGGTGAGTTTGTCTATAAAGGAAACACCTCTTGGGGTGACGACATCAACAGGTTGTGGTTCAGGCGCAGAATCATCAATATCAGCTAGTCGTTCATACTCGCGTTGAGTTTTTATATCACTGGATAGCTGTTGTATTCCTGCGCGTGTTTGTCCGGTCTCTGCTGCTATTTTTCAAGCACACCAAGAACAGGCACTTCTCGTCGCTTGCCTTCCTTAGGAATATCTCCGTATATTGCTCGTTCAGTTGCTGTTTTCACATCTTTGGTCGCACTTGTTATCGGAGTAAACAGTTGTTCACTTGACACAGAAAAGTCAGTCTGCGCTTGTTGTCGTTGTTGAAGTTTCTCGCGAAGTCTGTCTCGAACCGGTATAAACTTTTTAATTGCTGCTAGCCGCTCTCGGGCTAATTTAGTTGTAAGCGATTCACCAACCATATATTGTTTGTGAACTAAATTTTCAAATGTAAAACCCTTTGGGTTTCCATCACAATTAAAAGATAAGTTATTAAATAAAATGTACTATCAAGCTAACGTATCCATCTTCGACAGGGTTAAACTGTACGACGCTATCCGCGAGTGTTTCAGAAATAACCTCGCTGGGGGTTTCAGAATTGTAATATCTGAGAACGGCGATGAACGATTTGTGTTAACGACGCGGCAACAACAACAACTACGTGAAAATGGAGGCGTCGCGGTGATTACTTGCTACTACAACCAGATCATCCATTATGCACATAACTGTATGGGCAAGTCCAGACTGATGAGCATTCTTTCAGGAGAAAATCCTATGTGAGTGTTACAAAAAACGCTAAAAAAAAATTATTTTTAATAAAAATTACTGAAAGCCTATTTTATAGTAACGCTCACGTGGTTAAGATACGGGTTTTTCCTCGTTTAACATTTTTCTAAGATCACGAACCTTAGAACTAATTTCAGCTCGTTTTTGATACTCTTGGCCGAGCTTTTGACGTATTGCTTCAACGGTGTTAAATAGCGTTATAAATAAATTAATGTCGTTACCGTACAAACAAGCATTGATGGACTTTTGAATTCCTTTCACGAGCCTGTACATCTTGGGTAAAACATAACGACCCTTACTAGACTGATACTCTATGTCTGCATATTCCGAGGCAATCTTGTCAGCGTCGAGATCTTCAGATAATACTACCCCGTTATTTTTTAACTTTGAGATTTCGGCAATTATAGCATTTACATCTTTGATATCCATATTTTTATAGTATACTGTATCTCTAATTATTAAAAAAAAAACAAAAAAACACTCATTTGGCAATCTCGCTGGCGCCCTATGACGTCAGAGAGACTCAGAGGTTACATATACGACAACACATCTTTGGAACTCCTTGGTTGCCTTCGCATCCAAGTAAGCCCAAGGGGACCCGAAACATACATCTCCGGAAGGGAGACCTAAGGTGGCAAACGCCATCTTAGACCGCCCAGAAGATATGCTTGGTGACGTCACAACATGTACTTAATTAAGGATGGATATATTCAATGAAACGATGATGGAATTTGTGATGTAATGATGTGGGCGTGGTAAACCAAACCAACATGGCAACCCATGAAATCGAATTCATGGTTGCATGAGTTGGAAAAAAACACCAACCCACGCTACCGAGAATGCGACAGCATGAGTTACAATGTTGGTTTGGATGAGGGGGATCGCCCCTCCCCCCCCCCAATTAATAGAAAAACATCTTCCGTTTCGCCATCAAATAATGTATCTGCTATGGGGACCGAACACGTAGTTGATAGATCTATGTTTACAAGACAAACACGATACCATTACACCACGGAATAGTCATACAGAATAAAGATTTTTTAATATATATATCTTCTGATATACTTAACAATAAGAGATTTTTAAAATAGACAATTTTATGCTGCAACAATGAGAAATATTTTAAACAAAATAATACAGTTGTTAAATAAAACAGCGTTTTTACTCTGTTATAATTCTCTAGATAAAATACATTATCAATTAGATCACAAAGAGCTGTATACAAGGAATTTTAACCACGCCCACCTACTTCAATGAATAGGAAACACTCGCGTTCCGGCTGAGCGAACATAGGTAATGCGTTAGATTATAAAGAATTTTTGTACTGAAAAGAACGAGTTAGCTGTCTGCTTTACTGCTAGTCCACCCACCCCCACACATGAGATATGTAGATAAATAAAAATACAACTATTTAAATAATGCAGTTTTAGCCCACAAGCGACAATAAAAAGTTTTATTCTCTATCGAAACTCATGTATTATATCTCCATTACAGTCACGTGGGCGCGCCTAGTCAAGTACAGGTAATATAGCAGGCGACAAATTCCTTTGACGTCATAATACAAGGGAACTTAGTAGGTAGAGTGTTTTGAGTGGTTGGATTTATCCATAACGGATTTATCTCCCTTGAATCGTTTCAGGTGTATACGAATTTTACTTTATGACCATTTTTTTTAGACAGAGATGTTTTAATTGTTCTTTCTGCAACAAATCGAATTGAAGGCATGCAAATGTCAAAGTATCTACTGGCTTCGTTTATCGAATGAAAGATTCTCTCCTCGCTGGTTTCTAAATCAAACGATTTAACTCCCCTAGGGCGTTTTGCATATTTGCCAGTTCCACCTAATTTTGCATTCAGACTTTGTGAGACGGCTTGAAGATTCTCAAGACAATTATCAGTCTTCACGCCATTTATGTGATCAATCACAAATCAGTCTTCGATTAATCCGTTATGACATTCAAAAATAATTCTGTGACAAAGATATGTTTTATTTCTAGCACTAAACAACAAATAACCCATATTATTCAGATATCCAACCGTTTTTTTTTAGTCTGCGGTGCCTGACAACACCATCACTGGAGGCTTCGTAATTAACAAGCACTGGATGAGGTCTGAAATCTTGGCTCATTTGTATAATAATACTATTTGTCTAATTTATTATAAACCTCTTGATATAATCTTGAGGGGTTTTGATGACTTTGTCATTGAACGAGTCATTGATTCGTTTGTCATAATAGCGTTTTAGTTCCCTGTATCGTTTACCCCCACAAGCAAGACACAACTGCGATTTTCCCCTTACCCCAACCCCACATTGGAGGCATGGAAGAGGACCTTTTGAACCGTTTCTCACACTTTGCATATGATACCCACAGAATTCGCTTCTGCATGATTTGTTACACGGGGTTGTTGATCCAATCATAAGCCACTTGCAGTGATTCATTATACTATATTTTTCTATTTAAATACTTGTTTTAATTATAACATGGAGGAGTTCAAGAGATTATCGAAAATTAAGCCCTGGAAAAATACTAAATTCAATCTTGATAGGGAGTTTCAAAGATTATCGAAAATTAAGCCCTGGAAAAATACTAAATTCAATCTTGCTAGGGAGTTCCAAAGATTATCGAAAATTAAGCCCTGGAAAAATACTAAATTCAATCTTGATAGAGTCTCTGATACACCAAAACGTCTAATCGGTGATAGAACTATACTCGGTAAAATCAGGGAGTGTTTTAATGAATTCTACCGAGACGGTGCAGCATACTGTTGGTCGACATTTCGAATTATTGATGAAGATGTCAATGTACCCATCATCGATGCTACTATGAACGATGAAAGAGCAACTGAGATAATTTCACACCTTGGCGTAAAATCCAAAGGGGAAATTCGAAGAATTTTATCATGGAAATTCAAGGGTGTAAAATCCAAAGGTGGAAATCCAAAGGTAAATTGCAAAGCAATTCCCAAACAAAGCAATTCCCAACAAAAGTATTTTTTCAGAATAAAATTCATTATCGAAGTCGAAGGCAAATGGATTATCAGGGATAATTTTGAACCAATCCTCAAGGATAAAAAAACTGTCATTGTAAGTAGAGATTCCAAACCAGGAATTCTAACTGGAATTGACAAACCATACTACGAGAGATCTTATCCCGTAACAGCAATCGTTTATGGGATATATCCGTTAAATGATAAACCCGATATTGCAAAACTAGCTCCTATGAAATATTCACCGTTGACTTCGTCAAGGCTCAATTGTGTAGCAACACGGGTAATGGAACACTTCACAAATGCATCCCGAGGAAATAAACTAACTGATCTGCGACGTAGGAAAATAACCGAATGGGAACTGACAGTGAAACAGCACGGTGCAAAGATTTCTGATATAGCTAAATTAGAAGCATCATTAAAATTCCCAATATCAGTAACAACAATAACCGGAGAAGTATTATACGAACCGAAATATCAATCGCGAGGGGCTCCAATACAAATTATTGATCATAACGAACACGCGTGGACACCTGCAGTAACAATATTTCCACGAGATAGAACCGTGAGATATATCCCCCCAGAATTCGTCGGGGATGTTTTCTATGAAGAGAAATTATTTGATGCTATTCATGCGTTGTGTAAAGATGATCCTGTGTCAGTGTGGTTACTTAGTAGTGCTGGTTCCGAATCAGGATTTGATCAATTTGTAAGACCAAATGGTGAATTATATCGCGTTGAAGAATTAGATAACAGAATGAGAAAAATCACTAATGATTTTTCACCGGAGAGTTCCCATGAAAAACTATTGACGGATAGTTTTACTATTCCATCAGTGGTAGCTCACTTCGCAAGAGAAAAAAACTCATGGCGTCCAACACGAAGTGATTTTCTCGAGGACGTTAAATTGAGTTGCATCGAATTTGGTCATGGAGGACTGTGGAATACAAAATACCATCGTGACGGTATGATTTCAATTGATATATCCGCGTGTTATCCTGGAAGTTTTCTCGGGTATGGAGAATGTAGTAACTATTTTAAACGATTTGGACACCCCACGCATGAAATGACTCGTGTTGCGATTAATGGGCCATTACCTGATTTTGATTTAACCGGATTCGCTCGTGTGATATCATTTGAACTCGCTACAGGGTTACATCCGTGTAGTTATGTATGGCTTGGTAGACATATATCTGAAAAGGCCTGGATGCCAATAGTGTTACTACGATATATGATTGATTGTGGCATGCTGATATCGTTGATTGTTTCCGAAGCTATTATATGCTATCGAGCTCAGAAAGAAGTTTGGCTACCACAACCCGATCTAGATCGTATAATTAGCGAATTGCGAAAACAGTTTCCAGATGGAAATTCGAAGAATTTCAATGAAGAACAAATCATGAATTGGTCTAAGAAGTTATTTGAAATTAAAAAAGAACAAGCAAAGGATTTTGGACGAAGAATAATCGGTAAATTTACCCAGGGTGGAAGATACGACAATGCAAAATTTCCTCGCGGTTGATCATAGACGTCGCTGAATACGATTTTCTTGTAACGGATTTAACGAAACAGGGAAAACTTGTATCCCGTAAGGATGCTTTTCTATCCAATGGTGAGAAATTGGGTACGGTTGTTACCTACTGTGATGGATATAATTCCCAGTACACACATTTGAGAAGTTCCATGCTAGCTTATGCTTCTATCAATTTATTTTCGATGATAAATAGATTTCCTAATACCGCGGTTAGAGTAGCTACTGATTCGATGTATATACACAATAAATACAAATCAGATGTAGCTAAATTCACATCCCAGGAGGAAGCGTGGGGATGTTGGAGATTTAAAAAGGAGACGCTACATGAGTATTGTGAATCGGCAGATGTTACCATGGATGAAAAGTACTTAAAATGTGATGAGATTCAATCAGAATTTTCTAATGCACCACCGGTATCTGATCCAATATGTAGATACAAGACAGTTTATTTAAACGGTTGTGGTGGGTCAGGAAAGACAACTCGTGCAATTGAATTATATCGTCGGTCAAACATGATTGTGTTAACACCGACTCACAGACTCGCCAGAGAGATGATACAGCGAGGGGTAAATGCCTGTACTTATCATAGTTTCTTTCGATGGAAAGGCGATGAATGGACCCCTGATCGAATGGGTGATAAATTCATTCCTGAAATCTTAATTTGGGATGAAATATGCACGGTATCGTTGAGAGTATTACAAACATTTCTCGAGTGGTTGTTAAACAAAAACACAAAAGTCGTCATGTGCGGTGATCACGGCCAACCACCACCATTTGTCGGTGGATCTCCACATGAATGGCTAAAGGGTTCTGTAGACTATTATGAAGAAATTAATACCGACCATAGATCACTTGATGAACAATTACGCGAGTTCAAAGCACTGATTAGATTACAACCGGATAAAATCCAATGCGAAATAGCGCGTGAAATAATTTCAGAAACTCCCATGAATGATTTCTGGGAAACGTGGAGACCAAATGATTTGATAGTAGCAAGTAGAAAAATAGTCAGAGACACACTTCAGATGAAGTTATTTGAAACGCATAAAGAAAAATTTGCAACACTTCCAGTACCGTTGTGTTATAGGCCTTCGGATACACGAAAGCAGAATATTGAAGTTGATATTCCAGGGAAGAGTGAAAAGCAGATTCTCGTGTTAAATGATATTGTGCTGGTTGATATCAGCGTCGTCGAAAATGCATTGCGTGCTAATAAATCCCCATGGACGCTAGGATACGCAGCGACGATACATTCTTCACAGGGATTAACTATATCAGATACAATTGTTTGGATGGTAGATAATCGCATCGAATGGTCGAATTTAGTCTATCTCGCAGTATCCAGAGTACGAAGAATAAATCAGCTTCGAAGAGTTGTCCTGACAGAGTCAGGCGATGATGAAATCATTTGTGGCGATGATGACACCACAATGGATGATGTTAGCATCGTTGATGTTAGCATCATTAATAAAAAAAACTCCGGTTACAAACAACAAGACGTAAAAAAACAACGAGAATTTGACATTGATGCTAAATTAATAATTACGCTGAAACAACAACAGAATAATCACTGCGCGAGTTGCAATTGTATAATGCGTTGGCAGTATTCGGATAAAAATCCTCGCCAATTTACCGTAGACAGAAAAAATAACAGTCTCGGTCATGTCAGAAACAATGTGATGTTGACTTGTCTTGAGTGCAACAGACGCCGGGGTGCCAGCACCCTGGGTGCTAATTAAGACCCCGCGGTGGTAATTGAGTATCCTCGGGAATTACCTGTAGTTGTTGTCGAGTAAATCCTCGCTGAGGAGCAGTTGAATCCAGTTTATAGATTGCTGGTCTACCCGTAGATTGTGTTATAGTAGATATCTTGTGTGCAGTAACACTCCAAATAGGATCGGTAGCCCTTTTTCTGCCACCTTCAAGCTCTCCTGATTCGTATAAATACCTAACAGTGACATTACTACCAAGAATTGGTTCTTTGAAATCTTTTTGTGAAATTCCTTGGATTTCCATTTTTGGTATAGACGCTTTCTTAATCGCGTTGACAGGTTTCATGTTAATTGTTCGAGTAATCTCGTTATTGAGCGCGGTAATCACAGCTGGTAATCTCTTAACCCATTCACGGGATCTTTTATCCTGAATAAACTCCTTCGCGTATTGATATCCAAATAACCGTTCAGCAAGAGTCCGATTAAATCGTTCAACAATTGCCTGATCGCGATGTAGTGCAGTATGTCCTTGTCTGATGGTGACATTGTGATGTTTCATCGCTGATAAAACAGCGCCTTGAAATTCCTTGCCAGGATCAACTTGTAACAGATTTGGCCAGCGTAGAGGGCCTCGTCGATAAATCTTTTCAAATGCAGAAGCAACTTCAGGTGATGATTTTGTTTTTAGCGGTTCTGCTTGTTTGTATCGACTTGCAACGTCAACTACGGTTAGCGCGTATTTGTAACCGTTGTCATGTGGTAAAAACAATAAATCAGCCTGATGAACTTCATTAGGGACAGTCACATCAAAATGCGAGAAATTGATTTGTTTAGGACGCGGTAGATAAATTTGCCATATAGCCTGTTTGGATAACCAATTAGCCGCAGTAGCCTTTTTCACTTATGCGGCGTTGGCGAGTTTATTGATTGCAGCGTTACCCCTCCAGTATCCTTTTGGAGAATAATAAATAGATTCCATATTATTAATTACCAGCACCCATCATCAATTTACCTTTCATAGCTGATTTTACCAACCACGAAGCCAACTTTTCTTTAAAAGATTTATCAGGAATAGCATTTAACGCATGAATTAATTTCACATCCGCGAGATGCCTGTTTTGCAGATTACTGCTTTTATATGCAACATCATGAGCATGACACGCCTTATCAATAGCGTTTATCGGATACTCGCCGGATCGAGGTTGATTTTGATCATCAAGTCTGATATCTAATCGTGTTCCGGGACCACAGTAGCTATATCCTGGAAGGTGCTTTTCTCCGGGGTACTTTGCCCATGGGGTTCCAGGGAGCTTTGCCAATTTGGCTGCGATATCACCTCCTCGTTTTTTTTTAAAACATCTCCGAATTGTAAAATCTTTGATTTTGTACAAACAAATCTGAACTTTTTAATACCACATGTTGCACATCTACCAGTTAGTGCTGATCTGTTATTTTTAGTTGTAACCGTCGTCACATCATTTGTGCTAGTACGCGTTTTACACTTCACACAATATAGATCCATAATTTATGTATAGAGATATGAATATAATTGATTTTTCAGCGACTAAAATAAGAGAACCAGTTAAGCATCATGCAGCGCTACCAAACTCTATCCGTGCAATTATAATCGGGCCATCTGGATCCGGCAAGACTCAATTGTTGCTCAATTTAATAATGAGATGGATGAAATGGGATAAGTTGTATTTAATTGCTCCTAGCGTAGATGATCAACGATGCTATGAAGTGTTAAAGGATTTTAACGAGAATGCATCAGAAATTAAAGGTGAGAATGCCATTGATTTTATAACTGATATTGACGAGGCGCCATCCGTGGATGACCTTGATGGGAGCATTAACAATTTAGTCGTATACGACGATGTGATGTTAGACAATCAAAAAAAACCAGCTAGAATATTTTCCCGGGGGCGTCACAAAAACACTGATGTTATATATGTCACTCAACGCTACACTCAGATTCCAAAAGTGATCAGAGATAACTGTAATATTCTTGCTGTGTTTAACGGCGTTGATACACATACGCTACGAAATATTTGGCAGACATGGTGTTCCGATATGGATTTCAATCAATTTAAAAATTTCTTTAGTCATGCTCAGTCAACCCCGCATGGATTTGTAACAATAAATTTACATGATCCTCGGACACGATATCGTATCGGACTCGATCAAATATTTGGTTGAAATCATTTATTATTTTTGTTAACCAGAACTGAAAGTTCCAGCAGCAGAGAGGGTGGATGACCACATCGTTGCGACCAAAATTGATTAAAAAATCGTAAAGTCTCCGTTTGCTAAATGGAGACTTATTTTTTTTGGTTAAAATAAGTTTTCGTAGGAAGCATTATTTTTGCTTGAAAACGTGGTCTGTTCACCCTCTCTGCTGCTCGTGTAGTTTATCGATCTGAATTAAATAAATAATCCCTTGTGTGTTGTTTATCGATCTGAATTAAATATATAATCCCTTGTGTGTAGTTTATCGATCTGAATTAAATAAATAATCCCTTGAGTGTAGTTTATCGATCTGAATTAAAAAAATAATCCCTTGTGTGTAGTTTATCGATCTGAATTAAATAAATAATCCCTTGTGTGTTGTTCATCGATCTGAATTAAATAAATAATCCCTTGTGTGTAGTTCATCGATCTGAATTGAATATATAATCCCTTGTGTGTAGTTTATCGATCTGAATTAAATAAATAATCCCTTGTGTGTTGTTTATCGATCTGAATTAAATATATAATCCCTTGTGTGTAGTTTATCGATCTGAATTAAATAAATAATCCCTTGTGTGTAGTTTATCGTTCTGAATTAAATAAATAATCCCTTGTGTGTAGTTTATCGACCTGAATTAAATAAATAATCCCTTGTGTGTTGTTTATCGATCTGAATTAAATAAATAATCCATTGTGTGTAGTTTATCGATCTGAATTAAATATATAATCCCTTGTGTGTAGTTTATCGATCTGAATTAAATAAATAATCCCTTGTGTGTACTTTATCGATCTGAATTAAATATATAATCCCTTGTGTGTAGTTTATCGATCTGAATTAAATAAATAATCCCTTGTGTGTAGCTTATCGATCTGAATTAAATAAATAAGCCCTTGTGTGTAGTTTATCGATCTGAATTAAATAAATAATCCCTTGTGTGTAGTTTATCGATCTGAATTAAATATTTAATTACTTGTGTGTAGTTTATCGATCTCAATTAAATAAATAATCCCTTGTGTGTAGTTAATCGATCTCAGTTAAGTAAATAATCCCTTGTGTGTAGTTTATCGATCTGAATTAAATAAATAATCCCTTGTGTGTTGTTTATCGATCTGAATTAAATAAATAATCCCTTGTTTGTAGTTTATCGATCTGAATTAAATATAGAATCCCTTGTGTGTAGTTTATCGATCTGAATTAAATAAATAATCCCTTGTGTGTAGTTTATCGATCTGAATTAAATAAATAATCCCTTGTGTGTAGTTTATCGACCTGAGTTAAATAAATAATCCCTTGTGTGTAGTTTATCGATCTGAATTAAATAAATAATCCCTTGTGTGTTGTTTATCGATCTGAATTAAATAAATAATCCCTTGTGTGTAGTTTATCGATCTGAATTAAATAAATAATCCCTTGAGTGTAGTTTATCGATCTGAATTAAAAAAATAATCCCTTGTTTGTAGTTTATCGATCTGAATTAAATAAATAATCCCTTGTTTGTTGTTCATCGATCTGAATTAAATAAATAATCCCTTGTGTGTAGTTCATCGATCTGAATTGAATATATAATCCCTTGTGTGTAGTTTATCGATCTGAATTAAATAAATAATCCCTTGTGTGTAGTTTATCGATCTGAATTAAATATATAATCCCTTGTGTGTAGTTTATCGATCTGAATTAAATAAATAATCCCTTGTGTGTAGTTTATCGTTCTGAATTAAATAAATAATCCCTTGTGTGTAGTTTATCGACCTGAATTAAATAAATAATCCCTTGTGTGTTGTTTATCGATCTGAATTAAATAAATAATCCATTGTGTGTAGTTTATCGATCTGAATTAAATATATAATCCCTTGTGTGTAGTTTATCGATCTGAATTAAATAAATAATCCCTAGTGTGTACTTTATCGATCTGAATTAAATATATAATCCCTTGTGTGTAGTTTATCGATCTGAATTAAATAAATAATCCCTTGTGTGTAGTTTATCGATCTGAATTAAATAAATAAGCCCTTGTGTGTAGTTTATCGATCTGAATTAAATAAATAATCCCTTTTTGTGTAGTTTATCGATCTGAATTAAATATTTAATTACTTGTGTGTAGTTTAGCGATCTCAATTAAATAAATAATCCCTTGTGTGTAGTTTATCGATCTCAATTAAATAAATAATCCTTTGTGTGTAGTTCATCGATCTGAATTAAATAAATAATCCCTTGTGTGTTGTTTATCGATCTGAATTAAATAAATAATCCCTTGTTTGTAGTTTATCGATCTGAATTAAATATAGAATCCCTTGTGTGTAGTTTATCGATCTGAATTAAATAAATAATCCCTTGTGTGTAGTTTATCGATCTGAATTAAATAAATAATCCCTTGTGTGTAGTTTATCAACCTGAATTAAATAAATAATCCCTTGTGTGTAGTTTATCGATCTGAATTAAATAAATAATCCCTTGTGTGTTGTTTATCGATCTGAATTAAATAAATAATCCCTTGTGTGTAGTTTATCGATCTGAATTAAATAAATAATCCCTTGTGTGTAGTTTATCGATCTGAATTAAATATATAATCCCTTGTGTGTAGTTTATCGATCTGAATTAAATAAATAATCCCTTGTGTGTAGTTTATCGACCTGAATTAAATAAATAATCCCTTGTGTGTAGTTTATCGATCTGAATTAAATATAGAATCCCTTGTGTGTAGTTTATCGATCTGAATTAAATAAATAATCCCTTGTGTGTAGTTTATCGATCTGAATTAAATAAATAATCCCTTGTGTGTAGTTTATCGATCTGAGTTAAATAAATAATCCCTTGTGTGTAGTTTATCGATCTGATTTAAAAAAATAATCCCTTGTGTGTAGTTTATCGATCTGAATTAAATAAATAATCCCTTGTGTGTAGTTTATCGATCTGAATTAAATATATAATCCCTTGTGTGTAGTCGATCGATCTGAATTAAATAAATAATCCCTTGTGTGTAGTTTTTCGATCTGAATTAAATATATAATCCCTTGTGTGTAGTTTATCGATCTGAATTAAATAAATAATCCCTTGTGTGTAGTTTATCGATCTGAATTAAATATATAATCCCATGTGTGTAGTTTATCGATCTGAATTAAATAAATAATCCCTTGTGTGTAGTTTATCGATCTGAATTAAATAGATAATCCCTTGTGTGTAGTTTTTCGATCTGAATTAAATAAATAATCCCTTGTGTGCAGTTTATCGATCTGAATTAAATAAATAATCCCTTGTGTGTAGTTTATCGATCTGAATTAAATAGATAATCCCTTGTGTGTAGTTTGTATGACTGGGGCAATACCTAATCCAAACATGTTAATCGCTTTAATTGGAGTAACATCATCTGTAAAACCCTCTCCTATATGTGTGTCCTATTTAGTAAAATCAAATGCTTATTTCGATTTAAATTATAAGCAGTAGAGTACATTCCTAGTACGATATTCTTTGCTACAGTACAGAAATTTGAGAACAATACAGCCATACATGGGTTTTGCTTTATTTCCAAACGTGTTATTTTCATCAAACTTCTTTTCAATGTCATCATTTGAAGCAATACGATATTCGCAATGAATATTGTGTTTAATTCAGGTGTGAATGTAAACGCCATTTAAACATTTGTTTCATGTGATGCATTCAGTTTGTATATTTTCTAAAACTGGTAGTACTTCATTGTGCCACACTGATATTGCATCCCATATTTGGTAAATTTACATATTCTTTGGAATAAATATATTAATGTTTGTCCATAGTATTATGATCAATGCATATACATACAATTTGTAAGTTACTATATCTTTTAGATCAGAGGACTATCTAATTTCATTTTCATGTGTAACGTTTTTACAACGTTGCCAAAACGTTATTTTCCCACGTAACCAAACCACAACGATATAGCAATGTTGTGAAAACGTTGTGTGTTAGTTCGAAGTCCGATGCCTTAATATTTTGTATTATGTTTCCATGTTTCTATATTTTGATAGGTGCACTAGTATTATATGTTCCATGTAGCAATCGCTTTCATCGTTCCATAACTTCTAAACAAATGTAGCCAAGCCATTCTTCAGCTGTTTCTTGATTGATCTATGTTACTTTGTGCATAAGTGTTTTTTAGCTGTTTGGTGCTGCACTTTATCGTATGCTTCCAAAGATTTCATGATCTTTTAAATGTCACCCTCAGGAGAAGCCATCTACGAATTTGTCCATTATTTAATTAGTTCTAAATACGGTCGTTCTCTTTCTTTTGACGATGCTTTTAAAACATTAGATAATTAACTAATGTCGTGTTTAAACAACTTTTCGGTATCAACAGTCTTCTTTAGCTTCATCAGATTCATTTAAAGTTATAATCATTTTGTTCTTTCATTATTACTTGGCTTAAGAATTTAAGACTGTATTTGCCTTATGCATAACGTATTTTAGTACTAAAGATATATTTACAAATTGTCTAGTAGCTGCATCATTAGATTTTACTGGATCACCAGAACTGCGTTATGTATCATAATAAAATCGTTCTTTAATGCTTGCCTTATGCTTGTTTTTACCTCTGTTGCCTTTTTTCCAGTTCTTTATGACCTTTCTAACTGAACTCTAATGATTACATTGGTTCGTTCGGGCATTTATTTCTCCGCTTAAGTGGTAGTTCTATTTTACCGACACCCGGGATTTACAAATGTCTTAATCCTTTCCTGAATTTAGACGCACACAATCCATTAAATGAGATCGTTCGCTATATTGTTCATGAAAAATGAATATAAGAACACAACGTACGTTACATAATCCGTATTCGACATGCTCAACATGCTCGATACAAAATACATTTTCACAAAAGTTATAACATGGAGAAAAATATGAAGAAAGTAACATAGGAAAAATACAATAGATATGAAGAAAAGCATGCGTGTTGTCCTGAAGAATCGCCGGTAGTTTCCTTGTAAACATTTCCAAAAATGATCTCTCTTTTGGGAATATCTCAGAGACTGTATGTATATGATACTTGTCTTCATTGGTGAGGGAATGTCTGTACATGATGGCTTAGGTGTCTCAGATACTGTAACATTGTCGCCATCAATTGTACGACTGATGCCTTCTTCGATAGATGTATTGTTATTAACCAAACAAAATTTCGCTTTAAACGTTGAAGATCAGCAACATATCCGTCGATCTGTCCTGACGTGTGTGAGCGTCGTATTTCCGATGATATTAAAACTACATACAGATCAAATAATAAAAAGCAGTTAGAACAACAACAACAAAAAACGATCACTATTGCGAGGAACATAATGTTGATAATGCTTGATATGATGTGTCCTTGATTTTTGTCTTCTGTTTGACAGTTGACACCTGTTAAATCTCCTTAACAAGTTGTTTTCGTGCTATATACATATAACACTGGTGCAGGCCAGGATATAGCAAGAGCCATTATTAGAGAGTTAACGCTTTACAGGTAGGGTCATCCGCTTCCGCCAAGGTAGACATATCTTACGGTAGCAGCCAACAACGATAGCTGTCAATATACATATTGAACTTGAGCACATTTAATGGTTTACAAATCGCAGAATCTTACATATGATATCCCGTTGAAAAGAAGCAAAAACCTGTATTGAAAATCACTAAAAATATGCAAAAAGAGCCAGAGTTGAAATCAAAAGACTACACAAAAATGAAAACACGATGGTTGCTTTGTTTTAATTTTTAAATTTATACCTAATTATACAAGACCGTTACATATTACACAATACACATAAATATTCGAAGAATTATATAAGAAATAAGGTAATTGTGGGCCACATTGTCGTTGATTTCCTACAATGAATATTAAGGGCTTATTTTTGGCATTAGTGTGACATTTTCATGAACATAACTTTTCACAGTTGACTGGAGTTCTTCGGTTCTATTAAATGCGGTACAATGTATATAGTCCATGCTTCGCTAAATTACTGATACGATATAAATGTCAAAATGTGTAAAAAAAAAAAGTCTCAAAACAGTTAAATAGATAAATATTATGTAAGCACCGTTCCTATCTAAGATTGCTGTCATTATCTGGATGACATATTTCGTCTGTAACATCAACTGTTATAGATATGGTAGGTATCATCAGATAGTCCAAAGAGATAAGGAGATAAGGAATAAACTACGTCTTAACAATTATTTAAATTTACCTATTGTGTTTTTATATCCCATTCATCACTTATGGCGTTGTACTAGTCGGATGTTCATGTACTCACTCATTTCAATATCAATGACAGGTATGGCCAATAGCATCATTAATTTAATTTATATCGAATACATAAAATAATGGTTGTAAATAAGATATTTAATAAACACGTCTGTTCACTTAATATTTATAATGAAATAAAGAAAGCGACTGAAATATGGTATACTGCAGACCCGAGCACAAAAGCCAGTAATACAGCTAACAAAGATTTGTTTCAAGTTTATGGAGATTTCTGTCTCTGTTAAGGTGAAACAAATATACCAAAGCACAAGCGGGTACACCTACTCAGACATGGCGATTTCACACTGACCTCTCGTTCGCGAGCCGAATACTCGTTTAGATACAAGTCTAGTTGCTGTACACATAACATAGACCACACTAAATCTGGACTAGCCCATTTTTCTCTCGTTCATTACCTCGCCAAGCCGATAATGAATGGCTTTTATCACAAAGAGATAAAGCCGGACTATGAAGATAAGGCATTGCTAATCGATACGGTTAAGAACTGCCTCGGGATTGTTACAGAGACAGCGGGCGTGTAGGTGAAACAGATCGCTCATATCTGTAATACAAGCAGTTTTACGCATAACCGCCCACTTTACAACGTTGACAGTAAGAAGGTGGTACATAAGTTAGTTTAAAAATCAATGTTTTGACGCTCTCATTGCAAACTGTGAAGACTTGTACTCTGTCAAAATGCATGCATACAGAGAGTAGAAAATGCTAACAGCGTTGCCCGAAGCGTTGATAAAACATATATCAACTACACGCTATATGTCTTTGGCAGAAAAGCGTACACATATGAACTCACAGCCACCATTAGTTTTAAGCATGAAATGGCAATCTATAAGATATTCGGTATATTTAAGTTCTCTTGTCTGTTAATTTTGTTTTCTACCATAATGTATGTTTGTATTTTGTAATTGACCTAGTCCAAATAAAGGTCACCGTGATCATGGCTAGTACAACTGATGATGTTATTGTTTCCGTGAACAAATTATATTTTTTAAAATAATATTTTGTGCAACATATTAGCATAATAATTTTGGTCTGGGTCAGGTACAGTATGTCTACCGTGTTCATTATTATAATTGTTTTATTGACATGATGTTTACATGAAGTATTATTTTTTTAAAATGTTAAATATGACGTAAGGTCTAGTCGAGGGATTTAAAATCTTGTTTTTCTAGAAATTAATTATATGTTTTAAGATCGTGAAGCAGAATTAGTCATATCGTTGTGCTTAGTATTTATATTATTAGTTTTTTAAATTATTATTCTCTGGAATAACAAAGAACTGGATATTATTCTTTGGACATAAATATTAAATTAGATTTAACTTGAATTCAAAAACGGATATATTGTATTACATTAATATGATTCATCTAAAGACTGTTGGCCCACAATCAAACTTTAAGCCGAATTACTTTAGAACATTTGAGACTACCGGCACTCCGATCCTTCCGACTTAGATCTTATTTTGAATACCACCACAAATTAATTAAAACCTTATTCTTTAGGAGTCAATAGCTTCTCGGGTATCGTGTTTCCTTCCTGGGCTTTTTCCTGGTTTCTTTCTCCACCATTAATACTGGCCGCCATGTATAGTCTATTGTGTGCTGAAAAATAGCGTTAAACCCTGCAACAAAAACAGAAACAACATATTCTTTAACATTTGTGATAAATCTTGTATGGCTATTTGGGAATTAATTTCCAATAATGTAAGTTCGTTTCAAATGTTCACGTTTTATTTTAGAGAAATATTTTTTTGTTGAATTGTATCAATGTTGATGGGATTGTCTCATTTGTACTAATTAGATAAAGACAATTGAGTCCTAATAAGTACAGTATCCCTCTTTACGCTGACTCAAAATAATAAATGGCCCGATATCGTTTTGACATTACCCTTGCCTATGGTCACTTCAAGAGCACGATATCTATATATAATAATAATAATAATAATAATAATAATAATAATAATAATAATAATAATAATAATAATAATTTGTTCGGCGGTCTAAGAAAATGTAGCGGTAACCTACTCCCGTACTGAGATCAAGGTATCAAGACCAGGTAGTAAATCCTTACCTGTTGTCTCCAGTACTCTCTGGCCCGTTGCAGCATATTGAACCATTAATACAGGTAGCTTTTAAGTTAATAAAAAAAAATGTATATAAAACTGCATGCTCACTTATATGTACATTACAGAGCTGAGTGCCAGTTTGATCTTCTGATTGTATTTTGTGTCAGCAAAGACACTCTCCCGAGGCTTAGTAAGTGTTTGAACGATGACAAAGAACATGCGGATTTTGTTTGGGTAGCCAATGTTGCTATACCCGCACCCCTGTCTTTATTTACACTTTCAAGCATAATAGTACGCATCGCCTTCCCCAAAATCTGGCCCAGAGGTAAGGTCGCGCTCGATTTCCTTTCTAGTTTCAAAGGTGACGCAGGATGTTGAGGCAGAGGCGGTAAAATAGATTAAAGTGGTAACCGAGGACATCGAATGTAAAAATGTTAACGCACAGCTGGAAGAAGTGATGCGGACGGGGGTTCCACAAGAAATTCAGCGTCAGAATCATTTGGTATATGCGTTGGCTGCTATATTTAGTGCAGGCATTCCTCTGTGGTTGGCTGAAAGAGATTATACTATGGAGAGGTTACAGAAAAGTCTCCACCATAGTCACCACTGCCTTCGCATTCTGTGCTGGTCTGCGTCGGATTAAATGGAGATCTGCGCTCTTTAGACCACTATAGCATACAGTAGATATGAAACAGTTTTGCAGGAAGATCTGTATTCTTCTCCAAAGCCTCTGATATCAACTCCTGCTATTTCCCTCTTTACCAGTGTTTGCAGACGACTGTTCACAGTTTAGGCAGACTTTAGATATATTCAGTGTGAGGCGATGACGCTTGGTCTACACTTTAAGCAGATATCGATTATGTGCGTAAGATCATTGCAATCGCTGCCCTTATCCTGTGGATTCACGATATATCAACATTACGATAAACATCATCTCCTACTGTGTTCCCCACCAGGTACATAAAAACGTGTAGCAACTATGTATGGCTACGTCTGGACCTAGTATTCTCGCATTGGTAGTTACGTCAGAAACAGGATGACTTTTAAACAAAACAAAAAGCTTTTCGCGTAATATCATTACTACTAGACATTGGTCACATTTAACAATACATTACCTGGACCTAGAATACCTAATGGGGACCATATGTGGACCAATGGAAGATCGTTTGGGGTCATATCATTTACTCCCACTAAATAATATGTACCATGGCCACCATAGGGTTGCTTAGAACCATCCCAAAAGGTACACGGGGTTTTGCAGGCTGTAGCAGACACATAGGTGCTCTATGGCTTAGCAAATAATGTTGAACTCCAAACCCCAACTACATTTTACTTTCATATAATACAATCATTATTTTATTGTAACTTTCTGAGATAACAGTGTGAATTCAATAAATTATTAAGAAGTATATGAATAGCCACAGCTAATATGTCCAAAAAAAAAACCAACTTAGATAAAGTTTATATCCCTGTGCATGAAGTACCAGTTAGTTTATCAAGCATTAGTTTTTTCAAAATCAATAATGCAGTAACTAAAACCAAACACATATTGTACAGTTCATATGATGCCTGCTTGTACTTGATAGAACATCTGAGGGTGCTGGTATGTGACAACTCTAATCAATAAACTCACCTTTAATCATCTATAATGTATATATATATATATATATATATATATATATATATATATATATATATATATATTGTTGAACATACATACATACATACATACATACATACATACATACATACATACATACATACATACATACATACATACATATAGTCACGTTGTTCGTAAATCAGGAACAATGGAATGGTTAGAAGCCATGTATATATGTTAGACCTCACGGCTCAAACATACGAGAATCTAGAATTTTGGGTGTGAAAGACGCACCTCGATATTGGAAGCTTTGCTCAATAACAAATGACCTTTATTGGTGTCCTAAAAGCTCATTACTTAGACAATCAGGTTGTGGGCCTTGTCTGCTAAGTTGAATAAAGCAGGGTATAATCGACATCCTATAGAAATTGAAAGAAGGCGTTGCCACCATTTGCGATCCCAATTTATCTCAATACCTTCGTAAATACAACTCAGTAATTTCCCAAAGATCTTGCTGAAAAGGTTATAAAGCATTACTCCGAGGAAGCCACTTGTAATATGGCGGAACATAATATGACTAAGACGTATGTAATTGTAACTACGTAAAACACTCAATACGATGACGTGAATGTTGTTTACACTGAAATTGATTGATTAATAAGCCTGACATTTTACCTAGTCCATTAAAGAATTTAGTAGAATAATGAGCATACAATTCAACAATGGGTACCAGAAATGATTTTGCCAGTCAAATCACATGACTGTAGAGAACATATAATGAACAAATATTATTGATGTGTTTATTTGTAATCATATATGATCAATGTAAGGAATATATCAAGACCTTTTATTGGCCTATATAATTATATTCAAGCGTGATTAGCATACGAGTTATAAATACAAATATATATATATATATATATATATATATATATATATATATATATATATATATATATATATATATATATATATATATATACGGTTCGATTGCGCATTGTCCATTTCGACAAATGAAGTTGGACCGTGACAGTGAGCAATCCATTGCCACCCAAGGTTACAACTGCACGTTGTGTCTCGTTTGCACACAACTCTAGACACGGAGAGATACTGATACTCTGACAGACATAACGCATGCAAATAAATGTACACCTAAAACTCTTTCATGACAAAAACTATACGAGATTAATAATAATCTTGTTTTACACGAATCTGCTTCTACAAGAATAATCGTTAGACTGGATTCTTCCAACACTTGATAATACTATTAAAAAATTCTTAAAGGTGTGCCACGTAATGGTATTTTAACGCCTCTGCGCCATATTCAATTTCATATTTTTCATCTCTAAACTTTGCTGCTAAGAGAAACATACACATGCTAAATATAACGCAACCAAAGAAGGGAATGTAAAGAAACCTATCATCTTCGGTTTGCTTTGTAATTTAAAAGTATTTGTTTATTTAATCCTGTCGTTGTATATGTTGAATATGTTTTATATGGTATTTTAGATTGTAAAGTGCGTAGAGGTTCCAAAGACTAGACGCTGTACTAAGTCCACATTATTGTTATTACTGTAACTTTTAATGGGGCCAGGTGATCTAAAGCGCTCTAAGTTACGGATCACTGTCATCTCACCTCTGTCTGCCTGGGTTCGTATCTCAGATTCGGCCAATGTGGGTGTGTGAGAAAGCTTGCCAGTAACTTCTCGTATGTCGGTGGTTCTTTCAGGGATTTTTCCTGGGTTATTCCTCCACCGTTAATGCTGGCCGCCACATATAGCATATATTGTGCTGAAAAATCGCGTAAAACCCAACAACAACATCATAATTTCTAGTCGTGCATTTGGCGACTTTCGCTTTGTTTAAATGCACTAAAGGCTCGTGAATCGGATCAAGAATATTTCCCTTCAGAACGATATATGTGAAATGTGTATAATCCCGACACATGAGGTAGCAATTTCCTACTAAAAAAAGGTAACGGCTAGCTTTACATATTTCTCTTATAGCATAAATGCTCATAACCCTATGTCCGATGGATCAATTCTCGATACTAACCATTTATCTGGCTTAGGTACCGTTAACATTTGTGTACTAATCAGCTTTCCATAAGATAGATGATAGTTTTTCCTGGCGCAGACTCTAAGTAACTTTACTGGGCTGTTAAAGTGATAATCTCTTTCGTCAGTTACACAGATGTGCGCAAACATTTCGTACGAATTTCACATAAAAATTTAATGACTCGATAAGGACCGAATCCGTGTTATGGTTTTAGGTCTCGATACGTCTCTGATCGGTTCAGTTTTGTAAGGGCTGAGTTTTAACAACGATAACACATTTAATTGATGGCCAAGTTAGAATATGTTTTGCTAAGCTAGTCTTAAAGGGTTTTTCTATGAACGTGTTCTTGCCTGAATATGATTTGTTTTTAAAATGTACACCTCCTGTGCGTTTGTGTTCACTATGCCAGCACTGATAGATACTCTTATCTGTGTAATTAGGATTTTCAACGAAGCTATAAAAAAAATTCAGTCATATCGCTACAATGTCTGCAGTGCAACAGTTTATAGTGATGTCTAGTACTGGGAAATCATGCCGCAGACATGTAGCGTGAGGTCCCACGCAGTCACATTATCCTGACACCAGGCCAAACAGTCCTAACAATAACCTCTTAATATTAAGCGCCACGCGAGACAGCTGTAAGTACCATTTTTGCAGGTCTTTGGTATGTCTCAGCCGGGAATCGAAATCAAAACCTCCCACTGCCGCGGCAGACGCTCTAACCCAGGGGTGGGCATACTACGGCCCGCCAAGGGTTTTCATGTGGCCTAGGAACAAGTATGTTCACGCTATTTAATTTTCTCAAGGGTAAAATTTCTTTCACGTTTTGAGAGAAATGTAACCACGCAATGGCAAATAACCACCCAGTGGATAAAGCCAAAGATATTTCAATATCACTGTGTTTGGCTTGTTTCGGATTCTAGTCATATATCCATGATTGTTTTCCCACTGGGCAGTGGAAAAAGCCATAGAAATTTCAATAGAATTTTGTTTGGCTTCTTTCACATTTTATTCATATATCTGTGATTTTACCCCACAGGATAGGTCGATTGATGTGCGCTCGCACATACGTTCTCTATCACTGTTCACATTCTCGTGATTGGCTGAGTGCGTCGTCAGTGTGCCTTGACTGTGTGATATCGGAACCAGCGCGCTTACGCGCTAAATAGATTTTTTAAACAGTGTATGTATCCACCATAGCAGACGAGTGTCTCGCAGTTAACACGAAATTGTTGAAGTGAAATATTACGGGGATCGACAGTTCCGTATCGTTCCAAACATTTAAGAAAGGTTTAATTATCTGCCAAAGTTAACCCAGAAAGAGTTGGTCGAGGATACCTATAAAGCAAAAACATTGAAGATGAATGACGTGCGTTTAACAATGAGTGGACTGACATGTATTTCTTTACTAATGATGGAATTAAAGCTGTGTGTCTGATTTATCAAGACACTATTGCCGTTTTCAAGGAGTTCAATTTCAAACGTCACTTTTATACTAAGCACGGTAACTTTGGAAACAAATTATCAAAACAAGAACTGCAAAAGAAAGATTCTGAAAGAATTTGTCAGAAAGATGGTTGTGTTGTTTGCATCAACCTATATTTTTGAGCAGACTTTCTCTACTATGAAAGTCAACAGGTCAAAGAACAGATCGCTTCTCACATATTCAAATATTCACTCAGTTTTAAAGATCAGCACGAGCAACGCGTCACTAAATTTTGGCAACTGGTCAGTGAATGTGATCAGTTGCATCATTCGCATTGACTCTGTTTATATTACTCTGTTTATCAAATACATGTGCTTCTTTTGAATTTTAAGTTTTCAAATATTAACAACTGAAAATTAATTAGATGTTATTTAGGCAATCCTTTTGTAATTGTTATTTCAAATATTAATTTATTTACTTAATCAACTATGCTGCCCGCTACAGTTGTAAATTTGTGTTTGCGGCCCTTGCACTGGAAAGTTTGCCCACCTTTGTTCTAACCACTAGGCCACCGGAGCGATCTCACTGGTAGATACGAAAAAGGTCAACAGTTGTACACCACACAGTTTAAATTCATGGCAATGCTTCCATGTATTCAAGAACCGAAAGTATACTGGATGAATCATAAAATTATGTTGGAGAATATTCTTTAACAAATTAGTTAATACGTTCTTTATTTCATTTATAAATTTATTGCATGATTTATTTTCGAACTGTCATTACATCGAAATTATTTTGAACTATGAACAATAAATGCCTAACATTTATGGATATAAACCGCTAATTTGTTTTTAATCATATGATGCATGCATTTAATTGATTGAAGGAAGACATTACGCACACACACACACACACACACACACACACACACAATATATATATATATATCATCATATCATATTATCATATATATATATGATAATATTATCATATATATATATATATATATATATATATATATATATATATATATATATATATATATATATATATATATATATATATATATATATACAGAGAGAGAGAGAGAGAGAGAGAATGAGAGAGAGAGAGAGAAAGAGAGAGAGAAAATCAATTAAACAATAAATTAACATAACTTATGTTTTATTTTGGATAAAATAGTTTGTATTTATAGTCATGAAGGTTATTAATGCAAAATGTAAGGCTCATAACAAAAGGACAAAGTAGCAATTTCGGTCAAATCTGGTCGATACTATTTTCTTGGAAGAAATAACCATGTTCATATATTTATCTTTTACCTTATAATATTTTACAAAAAATAAATTTAAACATAGAAGTTAATTTTATTTTCAGCAGAGCGAAAAAGTTGAAAACTATCTGGGATATGTTCGATGTAGTTAAAATAGAACATGTAGTCAGAAAAAAGCAAAACATTACACAAGATTTTCTTAAATTACACCTGTCCATGGGGCCCCGAGTGACCGAGTGGTCTAAAGCGCTCACCGTTACGGATCACTGCCATCTCACCTCTGCCTGTGTGGGTTCGAGCCTCATGTTCGGCTAATGTGGGCATGTGAGAAAGCTGGCCGGTAGCTTCTTGTGGGTCTGTGGTTCTTTTGGATTTTTTCCTGTGTTCTTCATCCAGCAATAGTACTGGCAGCCTTGTATAGCCTATCTTGTGCTGAAAATGGCTGTAAATGAGACAACAACAACATCAACACCTGTCCATTTTGGTGGACAATATTAAATACATAAGTCACACGAAGCAGTACGTAACATGCACCAACATAACGCTGGTAAAACCGTGCAATGTTATACTATCAACTATTAATTCTGTTCAATGGAACAGGATAAAGACATTAGCTCGCTGGCAATTTCACAACTTGTATTAATTCCATCAATTAAGTAGGATGTGGCTGTACTATCCATTTTAACCTGGCATAGCTAGTTTAATTGCCCAAGCGATGCAGAATCAAAGTGAGCGACGATAGCTCGGGTCAATTATTTCTTGTATAGAAAGAAGGTAGCTTTAATTTTCCAAGGGTTTCACTCATGCTATATGTTTATCGATGTGTACGTAAAATATGAAATGTGCTAAAGGCATCGTTGATAACAAATCGCTTACAAACGCAATAATACTAGTATTTCAAACGACCTTACGTTTCTGACAGTTTTACCCTAGCAGCAAGTCAATATTCCAATTTTGCGAGACAATGATGGTCGATAATAATGTATATTTCAAATAATGTTGCAGATATATAGGTATGTTTTACTTTAGTATTATCTTTCAACACGCGTACCTTAATTTCGTAAACCAACACTTTATGCAAATATATTTAAAAGTTGTTTCGTTTAAATAGGATACCAAACTAGTGTACACTATTGATACAAACCACAGCTATCATATTATCCAATACCAGGTAAGGGTCTGATGACGTTGATAAAAAATACTCGCATACAAAACACTGATACAACATATGTAAAAATAGGTACAGTAATTTCTGAGTAATACATTCGACCTGATAGAAATGATGTGACTTTATTTATTTCATATAGTATGTATATATATGTTCAAGGCGCACACAATGTAGGAATGCCTTCGTATATTAAATACCTTTAACTTAGGGAGATACTTATGTTCTACGTCCATTACATATTACAGTTAACGTTGATAAATATAGCCATGATTGGCGGTATACTGTTTGGATTCCTATTATAATATAAATCAGTTGATCTGTGTAAAAATGGTTTAATTTTGAACCAATTTTCTACGTCCATTACATATTACAGTTAACGTTGATAAATATAGCCATGATTGGCGATATACTGTTTGGATTCCTATTATAATATAAATCAGTTGATCTGTGTAAAACGGTTTAATTTTGAACCAAATTAATACGTATGCCACAAAAGTAAAGATTAACCTAATTAGAATGTTTATTAAAAACAGATCTTAAGTTTCCTAATCATAAACAATTAGGCATGGTCTAATAAAAATATGAATTATACGCTACACGTGACATCAGTGAATAATTTCGCTCAATTAAGAAAACTATATACATGTAAGACGTATCTAAATATACACCATACAAATTGATCTGGTAAATAACACAACTTGTATCATACGACTGGGCTTAAACAAATGAGCTGATATTTGAATCGTTCTGTTTACCAGTAAATTTTAACGAAATCCTGTAAATATACAATTGTGTCTCATTTGTTCATGTTGTACAAACTATTTATCAGATTATCTCTATCATTCACTTTTCCAATTTGATTTAGCATCCTAATGAATAATCTATTTTGCATTTAATCTGATTTGTACTATGGTTGTTCTTATGTTTTAACTGTTTAATTGCTTTTTGTTTTGTTCTTGTTTTATTTTTTAACTGTGTAATTGCTTTTAGATAGTTCGTGTGTTTTAACAGTGCAATCGCTTTTAGATTGTTCGGGTATTTTTAATAGTGTAATTGCTCTTAGGTTGTTCGTGTGTTCTAACTGTGTAATTACTTTTAGGCTTCTAAGGTAAATAAAACACCTACTCCATTTTAATGGCTTCTGAGTTTGAGAGTTGTTTGTAATTTGATGACAAAAAACCTAATTAATTGATATATCATGATGACAAAATGGATGTTATATTGGTATTATGGTTTACTGCACTGAACAGTGAATATTATTGTTGAATGTTTATAATATGTGTCCGTTCTTTAAGACAGGTTTCCGTTACTTTCCGAATGTGGTTTTTTTCTCTATAAATTATTGTCTAAACATTCGCAATTTTATGTATCGTAAAACCATAAAACAAATGATTGCTTATGCTTGCTCTTCAACATCTATTATTTTTGTTTTCTACGTTGACTCTAAAAAAGAAAGAAATTGAAATTCTTTCTATCATTTTTATACTACCTCAATGTTTGATCCTTGTTTATTGATCTGAATTATGTACACAATGCCCTGTGTGCAACTGGTCATGGTGTAGCAATATAATATTCAAGCATGTTAATCGCTTTCTTCCTAGTAATATCATCCGTAAAATGGTACAACTCTTTGATATATATATATATATATATATATATATATATATATATATATATATATATATATATATATATATATATATATATATATGTCGACCATTTTGATTAAAATCAGAGATTGCTTTAGTTCGTTAAAATAAACTAATTGGTATGTATATGCTTAATTTGATCATGTTTGAAGCAATACAGAAATCAGAGAAGAATACAGCCAAATAGTGGTTTTGCTTTATGTCCAAACTTCATATGTATTCATCCAAAATGGTATCATCAGCAACACGTGTAGCAATAACTACGATATTCATTTATTTATTCAGGCGGGGATTTATATGTATGTGTAAAGTTTTATTCTTTTCTTTGCATTCATTTTGTACATGTATCTGAAAACGGCAAATATTACATTGTGCTTTGCCGATAGTGTCTCCAAGATTTGGTAAAACTATGATGCCTTCATATTCTTTAAATTATGTTTGCACGTTGCTGTCTTTTGATAAGTGCATTAAGTGCATTAATTCTTCGTATGCAGCTGTGTTAACGTGTTGCGCTGGGAAACCATTTTATCGTTCCGTTTTTCTAAACACTTGTCGCCAAGATATTCTTTTGCCTGTCAAGGGTTAAACGATGTTTCTTGCATTGTTGTTTAGGTTTTCATGTAGCTAGTTTGTGTTGTACTGGAACCATAACTTTCTAAAGAGCTCACGATTTTCTAAATGTCATCCTTAGAAACAGTGCCTCTGAAGTTATCCATTTTTCAATAAGTTTTTGTAGAAATAGATAATTAACTAATAATTTTGTTCTTTCAATTTTCCAATGATTAAGATCATTCAGAATGCATTGATCATATGTCGAACGTATCTCAGAACCACACATATCGTTACAACGTACATCATTAGGTTTTACTGGATCGCAAGAACTTTGCTATTCATACTAAAAACAAAAAAATTAATGTTTGTCTTACGCTTGCATTTGTCTCTATTGTCTATATGTAAACGATTTCATACCAACTGAACTGAATCCTAATGAGTATAATGTTTCTTTCAGGCATTTATTTCTCTGTTTAATTTGTAGCTTTCGCTTACCGACGTCCGGGGTTATACAAATTCCTCAACTCTTTCCTGAATTCCGAATCACAGAATCCATAAATAAGAGGATTCGCTACATTGTTCACGAAGAAGGAATACAAAAATACAACATATGTAACATACCCTGTATTCGACATGCTTGACACAAAATCCTTTTTCACAAATGTTAAAATATGAATAAAAATATGAGGAAAGTAACTTATGAAAAAAATCACAGATATGATGAATAATATATACGTTGTCCTGAGGAGGCGCCGGTATTTTCTTTGTGCGCATTTATCTAAAGAATCTAACTTTCGAGAATATCTCAGAGTATTTTTGTATCTGTTCCTTGTCTTCATCTTGCTGGTGTTCGAAGCTGAAAACGCCTTGGTAAGGGAATCACTTATGGAATTAATATTTATGTTTGATCCATTTTCTTTCTCTGTACACGGTGGCGTAGGTTTCTCAGATGCTGTAACATTGTCGACTGGACTTGAATCATCAATGTCTTTCCCGATCGGTTTATTGTCATTAACAACAATTTGTATTCGCTTTAAACGTTGGAGAAAAGCAACGTTGTTTCCTGTTTTATATGAGCATCGTTGCCGTGCGTTTTTTCCATGATTATAAATTTGCCTTGCGATCAAAGAATAGAGGGCAGTTAGAACAAAGAACAAACCGAGCATTAGTACGAGGAGCATAAAATTGAAATATGCTTGATATGATGTGTCCTTAAATTTGTCTTCTGTTTGACAGCTGACGCCAGTTAAATTTCCGTAACCAGTTTCTGCCGTGCTATAACCATATAACACTGGTGCAGGCCAGGATATAGCAAGAGCCAAGGTTACAGAGATACAGCATGACATGCGTGCCACAGATAGGGACATCTGCTTCCGCCCAGGTAGACAAATTTTACGGTATCGGTCCACGGCGATTGCTATCAGTATAAATGTGGAACTTGAGCACATGAAATAGTTCACAAATCGCAGAATCTTACATACGGATACCGCGTAGAAAATAATAGAATATCTGAAGTCGAATATGACAAAAGGCATGCCAATTGAGCATGTGATAAAATCAACAGACGACAATCCAAGAATGAATACACGATGATTACTTGCTTTAAATTTTAAAATATATATGTAAAGTACAAGACCGTTACCTATAACACCAATAAACATTAATATTCCAACAAAGATACTAGGAATAAGGTAAAGGTGGGCCACTTTATCGTTGATTTCCTCCAAGGAATAGTAGGTGTCTATTGTTGCTGTCTGTGTGACGTTTTTTTGAACATAACTTTTCACAGTTGACTGAAGTTCGTCTGTTCTGTTTGATGTTGTACGATGTATATAATCCATGCCTTACTAGGTTACTGATAAAAACCAAAAGTTCTATAAAAGTCTCAAAAACGTTTAGCAAATAATTATAATGTTAGTACCTATGCTAATAAAATATATGTCATTATCGGGATGTTATGTATTGTCTGGAATGTTGTAACTCGTAATATTCATATGGTATCGGCATAGAGTCCAATTAAATGAGTAGCCAACAATTTGAATACAGTTAATTTTATCTATCTGTTTCTTTTTTCAATCCCATTTCTTCACTTACGTTACGTTGTACTAGTCAGATGTTCTACGTCCTTACAGTATCAGTGACAGGTATGGCCAATTGCATCGCTAATCCAGTTGATATGGAATACATAATACAATCATGGTTGTAAAATACAGTTTCAATAAACGAAATTCTTCACTTAATCTTGACATTCAAATAAAGAAAGCGCCTGGAATAGAATACACGCCTTGATGAGACGACTCCATTTGATTCAATAACCATGTAAAGAATCAAAGCAACAGTCACATCTTCCTTATTCCTGTCAATGATCAGTAGCTGTCTTCACATTCACTGCCAATACTACTGATGCCGTATCTTTGTCCTTCGATAAGTCGGCGTAATGATCATAAACCTAGTAATACCAGCTGAATGTGGCATCAGGTTAAAGTGTCAACACGCGATAGAATAATTGAGCTTAAAGTATCTAGTAATCATGCTGATTGTAGTCTGACACTATGTACATAATTCATTCACTGTGATATCTATCTATCTATCTATCTATCTATCTATCTATCTATCTATCTATCTATCTATCTATCTATCTATCTATCTATCTATCTATCTATCTATCTATCTATCTATTGGGTACAAGAGAACAAATTTCCGGCTTTTCTATTTCCTTTGTGTAACGATAATTGTTTGTCCATTGAATAAGTATTAAAACCTAAAATCTAAAAACTATATACATTTATGGCAGTTCATGTCTACTGTAATGGTTACGATCTTTTATCACAAGAAGACCAAACTGAAGGTTTAAAAAGAGATTTAAATGGATACATAAAAAAGACAAAAGTTTGAATTTTGGTTTTGAATGATGTACTCTACATTTCAGCGACCTGACATTTCAGTTTGTTTATTTAAAATGTTACATTATACTTCAATGAACCTATATGTTAATGTTTCGGATTGTATTTCCTGTTATTAATTACATTCAAGCATCACGTTATAAAATGATAAAAAGTGTTTGAAATATCCCTGTTGGGCTTCACCTTACAGATGTAACACGATTGCAAACAAGGTGATAAGATAAAAAGATTTAGTGATAAATCAGTGTATGTATGTATGTATGTATGTATGTATGTATGTATGTATGTATGTATGTATGTATGTATGTATGTATGTATGTATGTATGTACGGTATGTATGTATGTAGGTAGGTAGGTAGGTAGGTTGGTAGGTAGGTAGGTAGGTATGTATGTATGTATGTATGTATGTATGGTGGTAGGTAGGTAGGTAGGTAGGTATGTATGTATGTATATATGTTTCTTTGTTTTGAACAGCGTACCAACACCTTTAAGCTATTTAGCGCCATACAATAGGTTGCATGCATACATGTTTAAACATACGAAAAGTTTGATCAGCGATATAACAAAACAAATAGTCCAACAAAATATGGTGAGATGTTGGTAACAGTAAAATATGAAGCTTCCCAATCAACGGGAGATGTAAATGGCGTATGTTGATGAGTACAATTGAAAAGATGTTGAAAATAAGGGGCGGTATTTACATTAGATAACAATGCTCTAGGTGATGGCATAAATGTTATAGTCTAAAATAAAGATTTACTTCCTTCAGGAAATCTAAAATACAAGTGATATGTATAGTATCAAAAACTTGCATGTTAGAACACTCGGTCATAAAGTGCTTAACAGTGAATGGGTTCATTGCATGTAACGCACTCTGGTTGATCTTCAACTTTTAGAATGTGCGAGTGGGTTATTTATGTATGACCAATTCTGATTCTTGCAATGGTTCTGTAGGAAGGAATCTATTCTTCAAGGGTTTGTTTGATGGCGTGAAGTTTTTTTTTTACTGCATAATTCCATGATGCCTGCCACTTCTGGCGTAGGTACTTTTTGATACGAGGTTTAAAATCAGTAAACGGTAATTTCATATCAAGATGGTTCTTAGGATAAAGCCATATTAGAAGGTCAATCTGCTTCCTAATTTCCTTTAATACCAATATGGCTATGTAACAAACATCATTCTATCTTGTAGGAGGTACTAAGCTCCGTATTTATGACGAGGAAATTGACTAATAATGCGTTCTCCAGTTATCTATTGTATAGTGACTAAAGCACTAGTAGAGAGTCACATAAGATAATGCTTTTTAAAAAAGTTTCTTTTCGATGAATTTCAGAGCAAGGTTTATAGCTCTGATTTCTGGTGAAAAAATGCACGCGTCGTTTGGTAAACGAGCTTTGTTTATGTGTTTGCCACTAACGAAAGCTGTAACAGCCTTTTCGTCATCCTTGGATCCATGAGTATAAATTCTAGTGCGGTTTCTATATTCGGTGAGGAGTTCATGATAAGAGTTCTGGAAGATGGAAGGGTTTGTCTCAGATCTGTGCCCATAGTGTAACGTAAAAAGCTGTTTGTGTTTTTGAAGGAGCCAAGGTGGTGTTTGTAAGACAAACGTTTTCTGAACTGTGGAGAGATCAATTTTGATACTGGCAAGGCTGGATGATATTCTGATGCCAAATGAATGTATGGGATTTGGTTTGTTTTCGTATAATATTTTGTATTTGGGTGGTGGTGTTTGTAAGACACTGGCAAGGCTTGCTGATATTCTGATGCCAAACAAAGGTATGGCAATTGGTTTGATTTCGTATAAAGGTTTGTATTGGGGTTGAAAAACAGCCAAAAAATGCAGTGTTCAGAGGGTTTGAATCTTAATTTGAGAGCATATTGTACAGAAAGCATTTCTCTAATACGTGATAAAGGTGGTTCATTCGCTTCCGCGAGAAGGCTGTCACATGGAGATGTTTTAAATGCTCCCAGAGCGATGATCATCTCTGATGATGAATTGTGTCAAGCGTTATCAAATTTGACTTCCAAGCTGAAGCATAAACAACGCAACCATAGTCTAGTTTTGGAGCGGATAAATGTTCGATACAAATTTAGGATGAAAGTTTTATCAGCACCCTAGTCAATGTGCGGAACTACTTTAAGTAGATTTAATCATTCAAGCATTTAGCTTTCAAATTCTTGATGTGTGGAATTAAAGTCAGTTTTATGTCGAAGATAATACCCAATAACTTTGTTTCATCACCAACTGGAATAAGTGTTCCGTCCAGCGTGATTTTAGGGTCATTATGATGTCTTCGCAACTGACAGAAATGCATTCATACAATTTTCGATTCTGAACATTTGAAACAGTTAGTATTGTCTTTAAATTGTATGCATGTACTCTGATCTATAAAAAATTAACAAATCATCAATTTAGGATGAGCTCACCACACCGGGAGCGATACACTTGGTGATGCTTTTGATTTGGTTATTACATAGCTATAGATAAAATACTGCACTGGGGCACACCCATCTCTTGCTCGTGCATAGCTGAGAGTGTAGAACCCACTCGTACTTTGAATTCTCTGTCTGAGAGAAAATATAATATTAAATAGCTCAGACGGCCTTTCAGACCCAGATCGTGCAGGTCATTTAGTATCCCGTACTTCCATGTTGTGTCATAGTCCTTTTCTAAACCAATGCAAACTGCTACTAAATGTTCCTTCTTGATAAATGCATAGCGAATAAATGTTTTGAGTCTAACCAGCTGATCGTTGGAACTACGAGCAGGACAGAAGCCAGTTTGGAAAGGAGATATTACATTTTCACTTTCCAAGTACCGTTCTGGCCGAGAATTATTTATTCGTTCAATTGTTTTGCATACACAGGTTGTCAATGCAGTCGGGCGATAGCTGTTAGGATCTTCAATATCTTTACATGGTTTGGAAATCAATATTAATGTTGCTTCTTTCCAACTCTTAGGTACATTACCAGCAATCCATAAATCATTAAAGATTTTCAGAAGAGATTTTAGTGATGATTATGTGAGGTGTTTCGCGAACTGGTAATGTACTTCATCAGGGGTAGCAGATGTATCATGGGCCTTATCTAAAACCTCCATAAGCTCATATGGTGAAAAACAGCTGGTTATAACTTTGAAAGTTGTTGGATGTGAATTTTAAACGTGATGATTTTGATTTTTTAATCTTCAAAAGACTGAATAATTAGATGATGAAGAGTTTTATTGAGAAACTGTCTGCAAGAATATTTGCTATGGCACGTTTCAAACTAAAATTTTTATTGTTTTGTTTTCAGGTGTCGGTATAATTGCTTTTGCTCTTTCCATTTATTTTTCCAATAGTGTCTCAAAACATTTTAATCGAGGAACGGGAGTTTAAAGAAGAAATATTTTTCTTCCATGATGCACTTTTACATTCTTGATTGTGCGGCGAGTTTTGGTCCTGGTAATACGATATTTGCTTTAATGGCTTCTTTACAATCCTTGGTTACCCAAGGTGTTTTGGGTTTTTTACTGTTCGGTGAGACTTTGGAATAGATTCTTCTCCAGTCGCGATTACAACTGAAGTAAAATGCTTTAGGATTAACAGCGTTGAATTCTTTATCATCATTTATTCTAGTTTTACAGAGAGTTTCAAACGTAGCCCTGTCTCCCTTCGTTATATTCCTTTGCCTAATTGCGTCATTAATTTTTGAGTTGGTATTTTCAAGTTTGATTTGAAAGTAATCACTGCTGTGAAGGGTATCAGCAACTTTCGATTCATAGTCCAAAAGCAGCAAAGGAGCGTAAATTGTCAGATCTAGACATGTGTATGTACCAGTTCCTGAGTGTAACTATGTCGGTGATTTAGTGTTATATAGACACAGATCCTGTCTAGAAATGAACTATGCTACTATGTGGCCTCTGTCATTTATGTGATTTGATCCCCATATAATATTATGGGCATTAAGGTCCCAGAGTAAAACAAACGGTGTGGGAAGTTGTTGAACAAGATTGTCTAATTCGTTTGGTAATACGTTGGTTGTTGGTGGAATGTAAATAGAGCAAAAGGTAATCACTCAATGTAGACTGACGCTTTACAGCAATGGCTTGTAAATTTGTATTTATAGGGATGACTCTGTGAGGGGTTCTATTGTTCACAATAACAGAGACATCTCCTGAGGCCCTGTCAGCATTTTATAAGTACCTGTTAAACAGGGAAACGTTTTAAATGTAATGTTTTCCGTTTCTTTCAGGAATCTTACCTGAAAACATTGTACAGTAGAAGAATCGTGTTCATTTAGAAACAGAAGAATATCATTGTAGTTAGCTTTAAGTTCTCGACAGTTCCATTGTAATATTTTGTTCTTCATTATAAAGTTAAGCTGGAGATTGTGGTGCTAGGTTAGACAATTGGCGGAAGTAATTTGTCTTGTTATACGTCTGGAGGATTGTTTGATTGATTGATTGAATTTTAACGGCACTCCATCACTTTTAGGCTATATAGCGCCATTCAATACGTTGTATTTATACATTTGAAAAAAACTGATAGGTTTAATATCAGCCAGCGATTTCAAAAACCAAACAGTTCGACTTTAAATGGTAAGATGCTGGTAACAGTAAAATATGAAGCTTCCCCATCGACGGTGTAAATGGTGCATGTTGATGAAAAGATGTTGAAAATAAGGGATTGTCTGGAGGACGTTCGGAACTGCATTAGAGTTTAGTATATTTGGAGCATCCTTGAGTACATGGAGGAGATTCTACTGCATCCTTGTTCTCCATGTCTCCAAACCTGTTGTTAAGTTTCATGGGATCATTTGACCTCTTTTGCTGCTTATTTGTTTACGATTTATGTTCATGTCTTGGTGATTTTGGTGCTGAGGTTTTATTGAATGTAGTTTGTGTAGATGTTGTGTTTTTCTGTGGTTTGTAATGAGGGATATTGCCACTTCATCTTGAATCAGGTTGATCCGTCTGTGTTTGTGAGTTCTTCGTGGTTTTGGGATTGTGTTTCACGACAGTGGAGAAGGATGGGCTAGATTGTTTTTGTCTGCACACTTTTTCTGGATTCTGGTTGGTTGGGGAATGTTTGATGTAAACTGTACCCTCTGAATCTCCTTCTCCTGTTTGCAAGTATCATTATCCTTGGAATTGGCGTGATGTTCCTAGCCACTGTCGACACAATGCAGAGTTGCTCTACTATCAGATTCCTGACGAGAATGGTATCCGTATCGGTCATATATTTTCACTTTGGAGTTTCGGTGTTTGTGATGGCCGAATTTGTGACACTTATAGCATCGAAGGGGGTTTGGAATGTATATATCGACCGCTACTTGCAAACACCCAACTTTGACCACTTTGGGTACTGTTGGTTTGTTGAAGATGAGTATAAATGTGTTGCTTTTCTGCAGATTGTTATTACGTTTAATACATATTTCTACGCACTGCAGTTACACCTTCATTTGTCATCCCTTCGATGTTATCCGTGTCGTTGATGTCAGCAAATTCCCGACAGCGCATCAAGAATACATTAGTTGAGACCAGAGAACCATTAATTAGATTTATGGAGACACGCGCGTATCATATCGTCATATTGCCGTGTACGGTAAGGTTCTTCAGAGTAAGGATATTGTTCAAATTAGAACCGTTGTTTATCCAGCAGCCAGACAGACTGTTAGGGACATCGTAAACTTCATTTTCATGGAAAAGGCGTCAAAATTGAGAAATCGCAGAAATTATGTTACTTAAAAATACCAGGTGAGGCTGACCCGCCTTTAGCGACTCTGAAGAAAGTGCGGCAAAGACACTTGATTCTGATTGGTTACTTTAAATAAGAGGTGTGTTTGCACACAAAATTTCAAAGGATTTAATATCGCCTTATTGAAATGGTAATTAGTCTGAGTTTTCCTGTTAGAGGACAAGAGATAAAATTCACTACAGCCTCCGAGTGGAATTTTAAATAAATTCATTCGTAAAAAGTGTAGTTCAGGCAAGCCGTCAATACTCGTTGGGTGATGAAACCACAAAGGTATAGAGTCATAATTCCATGTATTTTGTTGATACGATTTATATAATGTTTGCTGCGTCTATAGGTCTTTGCATGATTGTATCTAAACATTTGTATAATAATATGCTTTTAAATTATAGCGATGTTGAGGTATGCATAGGAAGTCTATACAGGTCAAATAGAGGGGCATGTAGGTGCATGCGTCAGTTTGCGCTACAAGCTGGATTAAAACAAAAACTATAACGTTTGGATCGACATCAGTGTTAAAATATATTTCCACTGTCGTTCAGGTACACTATCTTTATTTCTACATAAACAGAATAATGTTTGAGAAGTGCATAATCACACTAAACTAAATCTTGATGTAACAATGAATATACTGTTACGTACTTAGGCTCGAATAAGCAGCAAAGAGTGAAAACTAACAAGCTTGTAAAACTTTAACAATGAATTTATTAAGTACAATTATTTTCATAAAATAAATAAACTTTCGGTTTTAGAGAATCAAATCCAACATTAATCCAATATAGAATTCACAAAAAATAATCCACTAATGGAATTGCAAGAGTCCTGATAAATAAATGTTCTAATAGTTCCAGGTTCGAATCTTGACGATGTAATCCAAAACGGCTGACAATGTCACGTCATGTAGTTCTTGTTTTTAAAATAATCCAAATGAAAATCATAAACACATGTCCTTTTTCAGATAAATGGAATAATTCCTCTTGCTACAACGAAATGACACAATTTCCAGTACAAGGTAATTAAAATTATAACTCAAACAGAAAACACAACTATTAACTTTAAAAGCCCAGAATCTACTGAATTGTTCTATCCCAAACAATAATTTAAATACCTGTTTTTTTTACGTAAACAAGTGATCACGTGATTTTATGGAAGTTCATGGAAGGTCAAAAAAAAAGGCTACCTTCATTAAGTCACGTAATAATAGAATGATCCAGAAAAATGTCTTTGGATTTTACCAATCGTTTTAGAAGCTTGTTGACACTGTCTGAAGCAGGGTCAGGAATTAGGTCAACAAGCCAAGGTCAAAAACATGTTTACAGATAAAGTATGGTCATAAAGATTTTTCTAGGATAATCTCCCAATTAATAAATTTTAAAGGCAAAATGACAAATATGGATTTGACATTTAAAAATAAATAATTTTAATCAAATATACGTAACAATACAACTTAATTTTATCAAAGGAGTATAGCAGTGCACTGACGTATATCTATATTCTGGATTAATTTCAAACTAGGATTCTCTATGTTGCAATGTTAAAATCGAAAACGAATTTTCTACTTCCTTATTCATATGTCAGGACATATACACTGTCTTGGTAGGTAAGTGCTGGCAACCCTTGTATAGCATTGACAATATTTAACTCAAATTAATAATGCACATAATACATTTAATAAAATACATGCTTGAAATTACAACTGTTAATCTTTTAATATTATCAGTCTGACGTCTCACACATTGCTAAAGCAAAGATATATACGTGTTGTATTCACAGCAGTAAATGTGGGATAGCGACAGCTTTCAGCTAGAAAACAGAGAACCCAGCAATGGCTATTATGAGTCTATATCCTAGACCAGTTTTACAATGACGCATTATATAAACATTCCATGAACTTCCTAAAAGAAGCTGCGCAACTCACGGCAATATACGGGCTTAAGGCATTAACCAAACGGAGACGTAGAAAACAGTGCAAATGACCGCTGCGCATTTGGACTGCCATCCTAATGCTTTTTTAAAGGGCAAATTGCTGCCAAAAATTTCTCTTACTTATTCTAATTTGGCTTAGCAACCTGAATCTATTGAACTATACAAAAAACACAAAAATCCTTTGGCCACCGTTCAAAACATGTAACACCTGGTACTGACATAACTTCAAGATTTAAGCACAACTACATTGAGAAAGACGCAACGGTGTCTAAGAGATTTGAGGTAAACCTCGTTACAAGGAAACTTTATATCAAGAAACCCTGTGAGCTTCGTGGCCTGTTAGTTTTATCGTCAGGGGAATAATTAGCTTCTTTTACAATACAAACACCAAATCGAAGAAAGCTGGAGGTGTCCTACAGGTGAGAATCACTTAGAGGAATATAGATCCAGAGTTATAAAAAAACAAAAACTAATAGACGAGCTGGTTATTGCGTACATCACAGAGAACCAGCCTTCTTAGACCTCATCCTATGATGTGAACAAAGCGTGGCATACTGTGTTTGAAAATGAGTCCTGAATAACAATCGAAAGATTATGTGTACTTTCATCACATAAAAAGAAAATTTTGAATGAGTGATATAAAAATTTCAGCGAACATTCCGTACCTCTGTTGTTATCACTGGAGACCTGAAGCCTCGAAGCTCTCTTCCTGCTGTGTTACGAAATAATGCAAGCAAAGAAGGTAAGGTAGTATTAGAACGATGATAGCGGATTTCGGGCAAGCGTTCAACATTATCAAGTGTATTTTATTTTTTCTTACGGTGACAAAACGCAATATAGAGTCAAAGTTGATTATCGCTGTAGATCGTTCTCAGCGGAAAGCCCATATTGTTCGATGTTCATGAATAATGTGTCCCTGGTCTCGCATTTGTTTGCTGCTATTAATAGGATGTATATTCAATATGCTGGCACAAAAAAATCAGAGATCTTGTCAGAGAGAGTATACTTTACATACAGTTTACTACTGCCGTTGTCATACGCAGAGTTTTCTTAAAATATATGATTAAATTACCAGAAATTGCCGTCAAAGATGGCAGCGATAAATGAAAGCTTAAAAATATAAATTATAAAAGTCAAAAGAGAATGACAAACCGGGATGAGTTAGTTAAAAGAAAAGTTTGAATATAAAAATACAAAAATTATTTTAAATACATTTCTAATTCGGCCGAGGTTTTGAACAAGTGACATTGTATGGCATGAGTGACACATATAAAGATGACAGTGGGTCCTTGTTAATAAGATATTTTCTGTTGTTTTCATTCATCGACACTCGAAAGTGTCACCTGAATTTACCGTTTCAGCTTGAATTCTCTTTACGTAGATTTTCGACAAATTATACCGCATGGAAATACGCAGTACAAACACTTTACTAATTAACATATTTAATTAGAATCAGGGTTAAATACAGTGCTTATTTAAAGCATGTGATATATATATATATATATATATATATATATATATATATATATATATATATATATATATATATATATATATATCCGTTTTCTACTTTAATGAAGGATATATTGATATATTTCATCGAATCGTACCAGAATCATAAAACATATCGATTGTTGTACCTCTTGATGAAACATAATCATAGTAACATAGGAAAAGAGACTTGTATTCTTTATATATACTAAACGTGCAACAAAATCGAAGTCTTGAAGATTAAACTCACGTTCTGTAACAACACGCTCAGCCTTACATGAATTCACCTAAAATTCTAATCATCATCCAATAATGATAATTACATTACTGACGAAATCGGCAGGGTTGGTCGGATACATTCTATACATTAAAGTTTTCTCATTTTGTAAACTATTTGACCCCTTCTGAAAAAAAGTCTGAATCAGTTATGCATCACATCGGTTGTGTCGTTGTTCTAAACTAAATTAGTAGAATAAACTTTAAAAAAACAAACATCTCAGAGACAAGAACGGCCTGCGGCTAATTTTCTTTATCAGAGATTGATTTCCATGTTTGAAATGTAAGGCAGTCGCATTTTTGTATGTGTTATGTCTTACAATGGTCGTTTGTTTGTTGCGGCATGTATTATTGTTTGTAGACACGAACAGCTTAGCGTCCCAAGGATTGTTGGGAATTTTTTAATTTTCGCAAGCCTAAATATAAGAATATATTTTGCTGACAAGAGAAATGTAGGAATCAAATAACATGAAAATTGAAAAGCCTCTTTTTTAGACACTTAGGTAATCCCACCGATACCACTGAAATCAACATCTAGGTGGTGTGCCCCGATCTTCGAACAAATTCGGCATTCCATGTAGAAGTTGATGGATTTCTGAGAACAGATGGGCTCGGAAATTTGTTCTACGTATTCCATTCCCTTATAATTACATACACGAGTAAGTAGAATTCATCGACTAAATTGATAGATACATTCAAGGAGTAAAATCAAGTGTGAATTCGTGATTTCTCATTATTCCTGATATAATGAATACCTCAGAACTTCATTACCTTCTGCGTTCGTACACAACTTATTGTAATTGTATGCTATGCCGTGCTCTAAAGATGAACTTTCTCTTCGAAACTTTACAGATGTTCAAGGCATTGTTAACAGCACAGACGAAAGTGTATATAAAGAGAACTCTACTTATACACATTCCTCTCTTTTGTAGATTATTCAAGGTGTATGCAAGGAGAAAACTAATTATATACATTCCTACCTGCTGTAGATTATTGAAGGTGTATATAGGCAGAAAACTAGTTATACACATTCCTATTTTTGTTGATTATTGAAAGTGTATATAAGGAGAAAACAAATTACACATTCCCATATTTTTTTTAATATTTTTAGTTCCAAGGGGAAACGAGACAAGAAAAGTTAACTTACTACTAGACTGGCTAATTTAGTAAAATGGAAAACCTTCGTATATGTCTGGCTCTACTTCTTTGGAAGCCACTCAGTGACAATACTAACATTAGGAATGGTATTTTAAAATTATCTGTTAAAAGGCCACTCCTTCAGACAATTACATAGCTTGGTGCAGTATTACAGCTATTTCCCATTTATGTTATCCCAAATAGGGGCGATCTTGTGAAGCAAGAGAATAATAATAATGAGAACTTTTAATAGGACTTTTAATAGCGCCTAATCTTTATGATCAATAAGCGCTTTACAACACCTATAGTAGTGATATGACTAAATAAATCAACAAGTAAAACAAACACCAAAAAAAAGATGCTTAAAATATCTAAGGTAGGAATATTTTTTGGTCTTTAAGTTTGTTCTAAAAAACAGTCGAGAAAAGTGAGTTTTATGACCACTCTGGAAAGGGACCACCGTGTCTTTGTGTTTAATTTAAATGGGCAATTCGTTTCGTGTTGCTGGGTCCTAGTATGAAAAAGAACGTTGTCAATATAACTTCGTTTTCATAGTGGGAATAATGAGTATGCAATATTCAGAATAGGAGCGTAACTATCTTGCTGGTGTATACACATGTGTGAGGTCAGATAGTTATGTTGGACTGGAGTCCGTCAGTGAAACGTAGCATAGAGAACAAATGTTGTGTTTGATTCTGGATCAAATTGATAGCCAGGGTAACGTACATATCAGCAGGTAGCTGTGCTCTGACCGTGGTACTCAAAGGATGATCCGAATAGATGTGTCTTGAACTGTTTGAAGTTTCAGGAAGAAATATTGAGACAAAACAGACATAATTTAATTACAATAGTCCAGTCTTGAAAGTACTAATTATCACACAAGCGATTTAGTAGCATAAACTGAAGATATTTGCGAATGGAGCAGATACATTCGATTATATATGATTTATATATTGCACGCTATGTCGAAAATGAAAATAGCAGACTTTTTAGATCATACAATTACATAGACGGTTAAAATTGTCTTTTATGCATTAAACACAACGATAATTGAGTGTAATTTAGGAGCTTTCGTCTTCTTTACCCATTTGAGTTGGTGTCTGTACCGCAAAAACCACCAGCTCACCCCTTGAGGATGCTTTCGCAATGTCACGACCTTATTTCAGTTATACATGATTATAACTATTATCGGAGGCCAACTGAACCATATTTAAAGTCATATAGCTATTATTGCCGAAGAGTGCTGTACATGACGACAAACGCAAAAGAAGAGTATGTTTTATCATTAATGTACATTATGCCGGTTTTGCTAAAGTTGCTATTAAAACTTACAAATTTGAATGATTTATTTCGTGTATTACATTTAGTAATCTTAACCACTGTCACTGTATTCTGTATGCGCCCATATTGTATATTCACATACAAGAAAAACAAAACGCAGAAATCCTATCGCATTCAGTTTACGTTTCCAATCGTACATGTCGTTGATTGTATAAGCATTCTTGAAGAAACATAAATATATCATGTTAATGCATTTGCATGGGAAAACATGAACGAGATTTTCGGGTGGATATACTGTACGACCTTGGGAGTGTAGTATATCCATGCGAGAAAACGAGTTCATATTTTCCAATATAACGTTAGTAACCTTGTTAATATATGCTCATTTACTTAGTTTACCTAAGAGTTAATTAATTAAAAGCAAATACGCTACACTAAACATAGTAACTGAATGTATAACGTATTCCAAACTTAACACACAATCGCTCATTCATCATTACACAACAACATTACGCCAGCCAGATACATTTGAACTTCATAACACGCTGGACGTCCCTTTCGAAAGAAAATGTTTTTTCGGTCGACTTAAAATTGAAATTTAGATTCATAGTTTGAATGAATGTGCATTGCAACACATTTTCCATTTAGTTTGGAATGAATACATTCTAGTCTTTTTGCGGATTGTGCTAGCTTTCGTGATAACGACTGTATATATATATATATATATATATATATATATATATATATATATATATATATATATATATATATATACATATCATGAATTACATCTGATTTCAGCAGCGACGGAGCAGTGTGGTGATAGCTGCAAAGATGTTTCTGTTTTGTCATTGAAATCATAATGGTGACAATATGAAGTCTTTCAGTTGGAATAGTCCAATTGACGCCATGGAGTATAATGTTTATTTCATTTTGAGTGCAGATAGGAGAATTTAATTGAACTTAGAATATAGTCGAAATTAAAGTACAATTTCGAAATGTACAATCAATCTTAAAAACCCATGGTATCGCTCATGTAATTCAGATTTGTAGAACTAAAAAAGTACATTGTTAGGAAATTCTGGCTGTAAAACTGTAAGTATATGTTTGGCCAATCTTATTACCTTGCTCATGAAGACAGTGTATGTCTTGTCCCTTGCATGTTAATTGTAGGCACCCAGCAATTTTGTGACCCGGTTGATGTCTATCACTAGTATCGAAACAGTTAACGGGGCAAAGAAGATGGTATGTGGCAGTCCAATAAACATCTGCTTTAGTGCATTAAGAAACTAATATAATCAATCATAACATAAAGTGAGTGTAAATGATTTATTTACTAAGTTGTTCCTAATACACTAATGGACGTATATATGGTAAAATACTGTACGATTCTGATAATATCAAGATAACGGATGAAGAAATGAGTATATAATATAAATATGCAAACCATACTTATGTATTGGTCATTAGCCTTTAACAGCCAGACATATAAATATAAAATGACCTAGCGTTCATTCACATACAGGCGCACAAACACACAGACACGTTGTTTGTGTTTCAAGTAAACATTTTAACACCTTACCAATAACTATCATACATGTACCTAGTATATATTTCGATGAGATAGTGGACAAGGGACGGATATGCTAATGAAACGTGAAAAGTAGTATTGATGCAAACTTTGCTTGAACACCTATTTCCGGTTATTCTCAAACAATAGCCATTCACGCAATCTGAATAGCTAACCAGTGTTTGATATTTCAAACGATATAAAAATTTACGAAACACAATACTAGCATGGTTAGTTTAGATCGGTACTAAAAAAAACACTCGCCATACATCTATTATAAACACTCGCCATACATCTATTATAAATATCTAAAATTACTAACTCTTGTACATGAATATATCCCGAGATGTTCGTATGATGACGTATTATGGAAAGTCAATTCTACCAGCCTAAGCCGTACTAACATAACATCCCGTGAATTCTGTAAATTATGACGTCTGCACTTAGTAAATTGTTAATGACGCGGTTAAAGTAATATTTTCTAAACATGGACTCCACTTATTCTTGCAAATGATCACCAAAATATAAACAATCCATAAATAAAATATAAGCAGTAACGCTAATTGAAACTAGTGCACGAAAACCCGCTTTAGGACTCTATTAGAGTATGATATTTACTACGTTCATTTCCAAATAACCACACTATTTTACAACGACATTATTACAAATGAAGCGAGAAAATGACTGGAAGATTCGCATTTTAAGATTGTAATCTAGCAGAAAATACACAATGCCCATGCATGCCTACATAAATGCACATTTACTGATCGATAACCCCTATCCTATAATTTTAGCAAAATGAAATTGTGTAAGGGAACTAACACCGTTTTCCTTGGAACATTGCATTTCAATTACTTCCCCTTTCAGGAAAAACACATCTGCTTCTCTCTAGCTGAATAGTATTACGATTTTTAACGTTGCTATAACATTTTTTGCTACGACGTTTGTATATAGTGTTTCTCAAACACGATAACAGTAAAGCATTATAAGGATGATTATTTAATACCACTAAATGAAATGTACTGGTATCGTAGCGACAAGTAAAGAGTTACGTGATTGAAAATGAAGTTTCGTGTTATGCATAAACGAATTAATTTTCATTACATTTGTAGCTCGTCAACCTATAACACTGGTAACATATATGTAAGAATACGTGTATTGCTGTCAAAACCGTATAAGGAGTGTGTTTAAATATAAACGTATGGGCATAATGTTTTTCTTTACAGATTTGCTGACCCTGATAGGATATCTACTGTAAGGATCAATTAGTTAATTATATAATATATCTCTATAAACTTTACCTTTCCTGCAGGTCGGAATACTGTCACAAATGGTTCATTGCAAGTAACACACTCTGGTGGATCTTCACCGTTTAGTATGAGGGAGTGTGTTATGTACGCAAGACTAATTTGGATTCTTGCAATGACTACCTCCTCGCAACGAATGGTTTTGTAGAAAGGAATCCATTCTCCTAGGGTTGGTTTGATGGCGAGAAGTTTGTTATTCACTGCCTACCATTTCTGGCGTAGGTACTCTTTGATACGAGGCTTAAAATCTTGGGATAGAGCCATTTTAGCAGCGCGATTTGCTTCTACATACCTTTAGTACCGATATGGCTAAGTAACCAACATTATACTATATTGTTAGAGTACTAGGCTCAGTATCGTTGACGAGTACAGTGATTAATAATGGGTTCTCCAGTTATCTATGATTTAGTGACTGAAGCACTGATATTAAGTCACAAAAGATAATGCTGTTTAAAATACGGTTCTTTTCAATACACTTCAGAGCAAGGTCTTTCGCTCTGATTTTGGCTGAACAATGGACGCATCATTAAGCGAACAAACGTTTGTTATGTGTTAGCCACTAATGAAGGCTGCATCAGCCTTTTCCTCATACATGGAAACATCCGTATAAATTCTAGGGTAATTTCTAAATTCGGCGAGGAGTTCATGGTAAGAGTACTGGACGATGTCTCAAATGTTCTTCCATCGCGCAACGCAAAAAGCATTGTGGCTTGCCTAATGAGCAAGGTTGGTGTTTCCGAGACAAATATTTTCTGAATTGTAGAAAGATCAATTTCGTTACTGTCAAGGCTGGATGATAACCTGATGACAAATGAAGATTTGTCATTTGTTTTGTTCTCGTATAATATTTTGTATTTGGGTCAAAAGACAGTCGATACTGCAGGGATTAGAGGGGCTGATCTTATTTGAGAGCGTACTGTGTAGCTTGAATATGCATTAAATGCTCCCAGAGCGAGTCTTATTTCATGATGATGAATTGGGTCAAGCATTTTCAAATATGACTTCCTAGCTGAACCATAAACAACGCATCCATAGTCAAGTTTGGAGCGGTTAATATTCATTACATATTGGGGATGACTTTTGTATCAGAATCCCGTCCGTGTGCTCAACTACTTTAAGTAGACCTAACAGTAATAAGCATTTAGCTTTCAAATTCCTGATGTAAGGAATACAAGTCAGTTTGCTGTCGAAGACAATACCCAAAATCTTTGTTTCCTCAACAACTGGAATAAGTGTTCCGTCCAGCGTGAGTTTAGGGTCATCATGATATCTTCACAACTGACTGAAATACAAGCATGCTGTTTTCGATTTTGAAAATTTGACACCGTTAGTACTGGCCCAGTTTTAAACTTGTTTATATTTTGTTTCCTTTCAATTGTATGCATGTGCTTTGATCTATAACATATTATAAAATCATGAACATATAGTCAGCAATCCACACCGGGAACAAAACACTTGGTGATCCTATTGATTTTGATAGTAAATAGCGTCACAGATAAAATACTGTTCATGGGCACACCCATCTCATGCTCGTGCATGTCTGAGAGGGTAGATTTCAGTCGTATTTTGAATTCTCTGTTAGAGAGATAAATTGATATGCAAGAGGGCAGACGGCCTTTCAGACCCAGATCGTGCAGGTCATTTAGTATCCCATACTTCCTTGTTATGTCATTGGCCTTTTCTAAATCAAAGAAAACTGCTACTAAATGTTCCTTCTTGATAAATGCACCGCGAATAAATGTTTCCAGCCTAACATGATGATCGTTGGTACTACGACCAGAATGGATACCTCTTTGGAAAGGAGGTATTAAAGGAGGTATTAAATGTTTACTTTTCAAGTACCATACAAACTGAGAATTGATCATTCGTTCATTGTTTTGCATACACAGCTTGTCATTGCAATTAGCCGATAGCTGTTAGGATCTTCGATATCTTTACATGATTCGGGAATTGGTATTACTGTTGCTTCTTTCCGACTCTTAGGTACATTACTAGCAATCCATAAATCATTAAAGATTTTCAGAAGAGGTATTAGTGATGATTCTCGGAGGTGTTTCAAGAATTGGTAATGTACTTCGTTAGACCCAATGGACGTATCAAGGGCCTTGTCTATAGCCTCCAGAAGCTACAATAGTGAAAACATCATGTTATAGCTTTCAGAGTTGTTGGATGTGAATTTTAAAACTGACTTTTCATTTTGATTTTGTAATCTTCGGAAGGCTTCAGAATAATTAGATGATGGGGAATGTTTAGAGAACCTGTCTGCAAGAATATTTGCTACGTCACCGTTTGAACTAAAGTTGTTATTGTTTGTTTTCAGGTGTCGGAGTGAATTCCTTTTTCTCGTCCTATTTTTTTTTTAATAGTGCCCCAAACATTTGTTTTATTGATGAATGAGAGTTTAAAGGAGAAATATATTTCTTCCATGATGCACGTTTACTTTCTTGGATTGTGCGGCGAGATTTATCTCGGATAATACGGTATTTGCTTAAATATTCGGGCGTTGGACGATTATTGAATTTGATCAAAGCTTATCTGCGTTCTAATGGCTTGGTTACATTCCATGGTAATCGAAGGGTTTTTTTTTTGTTACTGTTCGTTGAGGACTTTTGAATAGATTCTTCTGCAATCTCGATTAGAATGGAAGAGCAAAACCTGTTTAGGATTAATAACGTTTAGTGATGTAATTGGTGTTGCGGTATCTGTTGACTGTATAACCATGAAGCGTTGGAATGACTCCACACTACATGGTTTGTCAATTTTGATTCTGTTTCTAATTATTCATGATTTTACTTACAAATGTCAACACACTTGCTCCCTGTCAAGCATGGTGACCAACGAGATGACACTTTTTAAGTGCCATGAAGCACACAAGATATGCTCAGTAGACAGAATTAACTATGATTGATTGACCCGTGAAGTCACCATCTAGGGTCAGTAAAAATTGCCTCCCGATTGATCCGTTAACCCACCGCCTTCTAAAACGTGGAAAAGAGAAAGTTAATAGGATAGAATGTAGGAGCAGCCGTGGTATAAAGATAGATACAAGAACGATAAAGAAGGTGAGCAAGTAAACAAAAACTTCATAGGGCTCAGAGTGACCAGCCGATTTTTCGAGACCGCGATCATCCCGACGACCCGTCTAGGAGAAGTAGAGGCCAAAGCAGTGTATGGCATCGGAAATCCTTCGCTCAACTACCATGATCCTCTCCTCCCCCAACACGGGTCGCAACCCACGGCAATCAGGTTGCCTCTGCTTATTCACCTCTTGCGACACGTAGTGAGGCACGTCGGACCAATTCTACAACCCCGAACCAGCAGGGTTGGCGGAGGAACATCCCTGGAAAAAAACCCGGAAAGAATCAACAAATACATAGCCGCACAATACCATCCTTTACACGTAAACAGGTACAGGAAAACTAAATAAATTCACAGGCTACAACGACGTGTTAACTCTTCAGTACCTTGGGTCTTCTATAAGTTTTTATGTGTCTTTGTCTTGCCATGACGTTAATGAAAATTAGTTTATATATAGAACATGTTTCATTTCGAGGTAAAAGGAAACATACAACAATATTCTCCGTGACTAAAAAAGCTCAAAATCTATTAGAAACGTATTATAAACAATATAATTAGCCCACATTATAAAACAATATTTCAAACAGACAGTGGCGTACTAATGGTAATTAGAGCCCAGGGTGACTCTAATGACCCAAAGCGGTGCTTGCCGCCCGAGGACCTCAGTGCTTTGTTGATGTCACCCAAACTAAATCAGTTTAGTGCTGACTTGAATGTTTTTATTCATCATTTCTTCGTAAGTTTCGTTTCTGATATAAAGCTATATCGAAGGCAACTTGACACCAGATAAATAATGAAAACTGTATGTTTTAAAATTTAGTGAACAGTAGTAGATTAGTATAGAGTATCGAAAAGAATAAGTGGAAAATGTAATCGTATGATGTTATAAATTCCTGTTACGTGATTTTATTTAATTTTCATAATCTTTATTCTTAGTTTTAAACTTTCTAGGATAGGTTTTGTTATAACTTTGTGCACGAGACCTGAAACTGTTATTAACGCAGAATGCAAAGGACCTATGCATAGATGTTTACGTATGTGATCAAAACAATGGCGCTTATAGCATTATTTCTCAATGCCTGATGGGATTTCAATGTTTCAAGCTTCACATTAGTTGTTCTAGGTCACGTGTATAAATGAATAGTGTGCATTTTCCTGAGGGGTCTATATCGAGATACAACATATACGGTCTAAATGAGGATAAATTAGATATTCATTCAAAAGTGGAGATCTTTGTTTTCCATTCAATCTAAAAGGAGTCAGAATGTTTGACAGCAGAGTTTCAGTTAAAAAGATAGAATTAGAGCAAAGAATACGTCGGTTTTAGAAAGACTGATACAAACGCAAAAAGAAGAAAAAAGATGGAATTGAAAATACAAGTGTAAGCAAAAGAGAGATGCAAATGTAGGGAAAAGAAAGACAGACACAAATACAGGAAGAAGAAGAAGAAGAAGAAGAAGAAGAAGAAGAAGAAGAGGAGGAGAGAGAGAGAGAGAGAGAGGGAGAGAGAGAGAGAGAGAGAGAGAGAGAGAGAGAGAGAGAGAGAGAGAATTGCTGCAAATGAAATTGCAATTACAGAAAGAAAAAAGAGAGATGGAATTTGAATTTTTATCAAAACAAGTTAGAACTAGCAATGAAAAATTAATCCCCACACTTTTGATGTTTGATAAATATGAATTAAGGTCCCCCCTTTCAGAAAAACGAACAGATCAATATTTTTTGCATTAGTATAAATATAGTTACAAATTTGAAATGGTCAAGAAAGCGCTGGACGTTGATTTTACTTATCGGCAAAGTTCGCGATGTCTTTACGGCTCTATTAATAGAAGCAAGTACTCGTTGTGATTTGGTCAAGGAATGTATCTTGAAGGCTTTTGAAATGGTATCGACAGCAGTTGAGGAAATGTAAAAAACGAAAATACCCAAACTCATGTCGAAATCGAATGGGAAAAGGTATGAACATTTGAGAGGTTGTTCGCTTCTGCAAATATTGAGAATGATGCCAAAACCTTGATGAATCAAAACTAGATACTCGAATAAACGTTGCTCATGCGAATGATACATATTCTTTATCTCGCAAAGTTTTATTAGTTCATAAATTGCCCTATACACAGATGGATAATAAGAAACCAAATAAGTCCCAAGCAACTATTTACAAGTTCCAATTGTGTACAACTAATATAAATTCAACGTCTGACAAGACTGATCATAAATCGTTATCTCTTCATAAATGAACTTATTGCATTACAATTCGGCACGTTATGAACTTTCAGTTAACAAAAGGAACAGAAATGGGACAGAGGAGTTCCAAATGCTCTTGTTTCTTAAAGATCACAGTCGTGGTCTTATATTGGAAAAAATACATTTGTGGTGTCAATCAAACTCAGTGTCAGATTATGGTATGTAGAATTATGAACCATTCATGTCCAAGAGATCTATATGAATTGTTGGTGAATTGACCAGGTGTACCCCATATGAAATAGTACAGGATACAGGAGCTTATGATAGTCGTTTATGGTCATAAGGCTTATCTTTGTCTGAGAAACCTTTTCCTTCTGAAAGTGTTCCTGTTCAAGGCGCAGCGTGTAGTTTTATTAACAATCTTCTCCATAATGGTAATCTAACATGTAACAGTTTCAAATGCAGTGAATGGCGTTTCTTCCTGTTACTGATTAATTCAATTGTATCGATCATTGTGTATCCCTTTTAGTCACTCATTCTCGTATATTTTAAAGGCATACAACCTAAGATTTTTGACCTTTTTGTTCTTGAGAATGAATGATATTATGAAAAGTATATTAGAAATAATGAGTAATTACAGGTCATTCAGTTTAAAAAAAAATGTACAACTGTAAGTTTAATCAATGAAAATATAACGATTTTCTGCACGGATTGCTAATTAATTATGCAGAAATGGAATTTACTGATATACTTCGAAATCGAAGTGTCACGTGACGCGCGTCAACAAATATGATGGAAAATCCTGACAATAAGAGGTTCCTTTAAGGGGCCATTCTTGAAAGTGTTTAATTGTCATGTTTGTGAGATTGTGTTACGTTGTAAGATAAACAAACTAAAAATATGATAATTTGTATCATTGTAATCAGAACCGCTATTAAAAGGTCTCGCTAAAGTCGCTTCTCAGAATAAAGTTTTTTTTCTTGTGCATTTGCATTACCACCTCACGCTCACGAGCCACGTATCCGATAGTCGATGTGATTTGCGCATTTGTTTGTATATTTACACGTTTGCTTCATTGCATAACACAAAAATTAATATTTTCCAACATAACATTTAATGCATTTATTTTATTTGGAATATTTTTTATTGACAATTTTATAAAAATGTCTGCAGGACTTTGACCTGGTTGATTTAGATGAAGTCGTGCTCCTTGTTGCACAGAGGTATATGCAAGATGCCCTAGCAGCAGAAGAAGATAATGATTACAACCGGGGGAAAAGGCATACTGCTAATAGGCAGTTTATTTTATGGACTTAACCGATACCTAAATACTGGCTACAGACATGTCATTTCAAGCTGTTGTGTATGGCATATAACGGATAAATAATTTGGCCAGTACCATGGCTTTACTCAAGGAAGACTTGGGTGATCTATCCAATTCTATGATGTGTGAATAATATAATTTATGTTGATTTTAAGTTGTATAAAGCATTTATTTTGTAGTATGCATTTTGTTTAGTTACCTACCAACTAAAGAATGATTATATGTATGGCTATGTATGTATGGCTATGTTTAGAAAGCAACTGTGAGGTGACTATTTATTAAAAACATAGGATGAATTGAAGTTGACTAGCATTGTCTTGGGATCCAAAGGATGTAAAGAACAAAAGTACACTGGTGAATATGATTTTTAATTGTGCATATACAGTAACACATGATAAATAACGCATATTTATATTGAGTTGAGAAATCAAAACTTGTTGCAGTGTTTCATGAAAACAAATTGGCTTGTAAATATCAACATAACTACAAACACTACGATACTATTCTATCCAGATACTGCTCATTAATTTCAATTACATGTAAAACAAACTGGCTCTGGAAACAGAATAAGGTTTTTAAGACTAAAATACTAGTTCATCAAAAGCAACCTTGAATGCTTATAGCACATAGGTGCATCATCAACTGTCTTATTACTACTAAATCAAATATACTTGACACCAATTAAAAGCATCAAATTTTCATTTTTTTTAAAATGTGTTCATTTACTGAAATAATTATACCCTTTATATGAATACCCAGACGAATGTACACAACTGCATACATAACTTGAATTCAAGAGTACAGTCAGGCATACAAAACTGAAGGATATCATCTAAGAATAATTATGGCATATATAGAGGTTTTCCGTTTTATTTAGGTTGGGTGGGGTGCTCCCAATATTATTTAAATTATTACACAAGACCTCCCCCCTCCCCTGGCTTGTTTTTGAGAGGAATTGAAGTAGTGATAGATGCAATGCTCAGAGCCCCCAGTCAGTGGTGCCGACAGTTAAATTAATGAATGCACAAAATGTGAAAGTCAAATAAACAACAATTTAATATCATTAAATAACAGTCATCTCCCAAATGAAATTCAAATTAAAACCCTATTACTCGTCTTAAACTCAACTAAAGTATGACCTATCGTCTTTAAAAAATCGACCAAGTTATGGCCTATTTTATCATCTTATTAGTATAATAGATTTTCCTCCCGTCCTGTGTTCCTACTCATCTGTAAGTTCTTTTTCTGGACTGGTATTCGAATTCCCTCCAGTCCGTCTAACTTCTGCCTCCGTTCTTCCTTTTTCTTTGTCTCCCATATACTTTTATATGAGAAACTAGTGTACCATTACTATAAAAGATTGATTACAGACTTCCCATTCCAAAATACTAGACAGTTCTATAGAAATTACATTGATGTTTCAGTATCCTGTGCTTGGTTTCTATGCTTTTGACACCAGTGATTGCCTTTTACTCAATGTCAAGGTTTAGTACATCACCTATACAAACTACTGCAGAGAAACAAATATTGAAATTAAGCCCACCCTCATCCTCATGGATGTTTCATATTACATTTCTTTTAAAATTAAGGTAGCTAGTTACACACACACACACACACACACACACACACACACACACATTTCTTTTAAACTTAGGGGGTAGCTAGGCACACACACACACACACACACACACGCGCATATATAAATATAAATAAATATATATATATATATATATATATATATATATATATATATATATATATATATATATATATATATATATATATATATATATATATATATACTGAATAGTATAAATAATGTACTAAGTACAGTTCAAAACTGACTCAGATATATGTATCAAATTCAGGAATGCAGGGGTCATGCTACCAGGGGAAGCAACTTTGCCCTCTTGATTTTATAGATGCAAAATGACTGGTTGTACTTTATACCTTCCTTAATGTACCCATTAAGTTATGGCAGTGTTGTAACCCAAGGCAAAATGTATCTATGCAGTGTTGATACCAATTAGCCTACAAACTCTTACACATTCAAAGGGGTGTTTTAATTGCCAACTGACCATTAACCTTATTTGCAGCAATATATCACTGCTCGAGTTCATGAAATCGGGCCTACTGTACAGTGATGAAAATATACCAAATTCTGTTTCAAAATTGTAACAGTGTGTGTGATTTAGATTTTTAACATACCTTGAACAATATTTTCAGTCATATTGCTATAATGTTTGCAGTGTGGCAGTTTATAGTGATGTCTAGCACTGAGGCATCAAGCCGCAGACATGTAGCATGACATCCCACCCAGTTACATTATCATGACAGTAGGATGACCAGTCCATACACTAAAGTCTTAATGCTGAGCACCAAATGAGGCAGCTGTTAATACCATTTTTATGTCTTTGGTATGACTTGCCCATGGATCAAGGCCTCCACAACCTCTTGCATATGAGGTGGATGCTCTTACCACTAGGCCACTGGAACGATCAACACCAGTATGTAAATAGTAATTTGATGTTAACAAATGTAATCAGTAAAAATCATTTATCATTTATTTCTTCTTTTTTTTAAGACAGAAGTTAACAGCATTATTTTCTTTATAAAATCAGTTTGAAACTGTACGTGAACCTGTAATGGCAGACATAACTTCACCTGTGATAAACCACTTCATTACATTGTATTCTTAAAATATTGGGCAAATAAATTCAGGAAAATATATATTTTAATTAAACTAAAGTCTAAATATTTTGTGTTAGAAGATTTAGCTTAAATATTTAATAATGTAGTCAGAAATATGGGACAATACTATGTTGTGGAATTCGAAACAATGTTGTTAAGATCAATGCTGTTTTCTGATTTAACTCATTTTCATGAAAAAACATACATACATACATACATACATACATACATACATACATACATACATACATACATACATACATACATACATACATATAAGCAAAAACTCTTTAAAGCAATGCATATCATTGCTATCAGTATTTAGGCAAATAATAAAACCATAAATATGCAGTCCTAATATTGGATGTTTGTAATAAATTTAAAAAGTGTGTAGTTAAATAAAGATGCATTCACATGGCACAACAAATGTTCTTTGATGGATTTTGTTGGAAAAAAGGGTCCAGTTCAGTTACTTATCAATTTTAATGCTTCAGTGTGTTTTTTATTGATAGGTACAGTAATATTTAGCGGGAGCAATAAAATCAAAATGAAGAATATGGATTGAAGTCATTTGCTCCAATGTACATTTTTTCTTCTTCAAAGTATGCCAGACATCTTTCTGACTGCAATTTTACACAAAACATTTAGAAAATAAAATTATTAAAAGGTAATTTATTATGCAATAACTCCGACTTGCAATTACACGATTTTAATCTTGTTACTCCTATAAGATTCAATGAATTACTATGCATAGTTTCTGCTGTTCTTGTTTTTAATACATCATATCGCCAAAATACACTGCATTTACCTCACTCTAAACATACATAAGACAATTATAAATGCAATGGGTATGAAAAGTTATAAAACGTCTTATATCTTTTGTTCAAATGCATGTTTTTAAAAGCTTTAAGAACATAATCAACAGTGGTCTGAAGATAACTGCTACTTGGAAATCAAACAGATGCAGGACTTTGGCTCATGGCAGGCACTTCAAGAAAGACTTAGTGAAAGTCTATATGGGTTCTTGGTAGGGATCATTTGTTACCGTACAATCACTAGAATAGTCTCTCCATAACAATTTGATATCAATAGATGTTACTCGACTAAAAGGCCTAAATCATTTTAACTTAAAATGAGATTTCTGCTTTGTAACAATCTCGTCTGTAGGTGGTGATGGTATTGGAGCAAGTACATTAGATATTCAGCTAGGATCATTTATGTCCAAAACAACTGGCTGGTTCATGCCAACTCTATCATTTTACCTCATTTTCAATATTTTCATAATTATTTACGGAATATACAGGTACTGTTGATCAGCTTTCTTTGGGTTTGCAGACAATCTCTCCCTTTTTTGTTGAATGACCTTTGGTATCTGACAAGAAAATGCAAACATTTCACTGACAATGTCATTTTATATTTTTTTTAATTCTCAAAAGTCCAAATAAAAACTGCATAAAATTACATGTAGCAAATCATTGTGCTACAGATAAACATTCTTACCAAGATATCATAAAAATGTTTAGAATATTTACAGAATTTTCAAATTATATTAGACTAATTCTAACCAAAATTGGTTTATGAAATTTATTTTAAACTGTACCACAAACAGATGGTTTATCAACTTTCATGTAAAGCATTAATATTTTAACACAAATGAATTATTACGTTAACAAACAAGAATATAGTTTATTACCATCTGTGTTTACAATCACATCTCTGTCAATATGATTGTTATGATCAAGAGCTGCCAACAGATTCCTAGCTCTGAAAGCTGATGGCTTATATAAATGTCTTTTGAAGGCATATAATAAAATCAAACTTCTGGAAATTCTCCAGTTCTGCTGTACTTCTGAAACAAAGTAAAATGACTAAATAAAATGATTCAGATGCAGAGAACTATTTAAAATTTATAAATTCCCATAAATTTGTTTTGACGAAAATGCCAATGTACAGTAGCATTATACAGGCCGATTATAACCAACTCATTCCACCCCTACAATTTTTGTTCCTTGTCAACTGAAATAGGGGTAGGGAACGCATTTGTGGGCTAATTTTGAATACATCGAAATACATCTGCTTCCAAGATTCTTTTTGCTTAAATATATGTCTAGGTGTGCTAGAAACATTATTCGGCATCTGCATAAGGGTAAAAGTTGGAGTTTGTTCTTCTTCTGACCCATCATTTTCCTCCTGGAAACTTTTTACTTCCAATCCCAAATTTACCCCACTTTTGCAAATCGTCACCTGTCTCTTTATAGCTTAGACCGGTGTGAATTAGATTCCAAGCATAAAAATAAAAAATCTGGAAACAAAATCTGATTCCAACAATGGGCATGTGCACTAAAATCGGGCAAAGCTTGACCCCTCTCTCCCTGTACACATGCATACTTTTTTTACACACACCCCATCTGCGTACATGAATTTGCGCTTCACACGCTGTAAAACAGCTTATATTTAATCCACACAGAAAAGATCAAGGATTAATAATATTATGTATTTAATATTACAGATAGTCCACCAATGTTGAATGTCTGGCTGCATCAAAGAAATAAGCTGCGTAACTTTAAAAAGTTTGTCTATTGTCCACTAAAACTCAAACACCAACTGAACCCAGTCAAGCAGGTTACATATTAAACAAATTACTATCGAGCAATGTGTGTACATACATTATCAGTAGACCACCCACCCCCATACACAAGCATATGCATTTGGGTAAACCCCCCTTTGCCCTCTCCATGTGTACTAAATGGACAAACCATAACTATGGCCTTAGTGTGGTTTGTATTTATAATACAATGCATTTATTTTCTTACTATGATAACCAGTATATCTTCATTATTTCAATTATGCATCAATACTATATTTAAGATATATTGTAATTAAACATTTTAAACTTGTATGTTCATATACAGCAAAGAAATCTTTTGTGGGAGCAACTTTCTGCTTCATACACAATTACCATCCACAAATACAATCAATACTATATATATATATATATATATATATATATATATATATATATATATATATATATATATATATATATATATATATAATGCAATTACTTTTAGTTTAGTTACATATATCATGCATATATCATAATGGTTGTTTTTTAGTATCCTTAACACAAATATTCCCCTTTTATTTATTTATCACAATTATTTTTGTTAGTATACTTTCTCAAATGGGTTGATAAAACTTTTAGACATTTGCATCATTACACTTTCCTTCTCCTTAAGTTTTTCAACTTCAGACAAGACTGAATCCCTTAAAATAAAATTATTTTGAAATGTGTGAATACTAATGTCGAACTTGGAAATCTTTAGTTTTGTATCAAAAGAAAGCATTATCATTTATCTTGGTTATTATGATGGGAATGATAATGCTTCAAGAAATAATAATAATAATAATAATAATAATAATAATAATAATAATTAATTTAAAGGGTGACTCATTTAGTAAAAGACTATTCTCCCTTGAGGCCATTTAACTAAAATACACACAGCATGATGAGGAACATATCAATAAAAAAAAAATTGCCAACAAACATTTTAGAAACAAAATATTATTCTAAATAAAACAAACCATATTTTAACAAAATATACAATCTTTACCAACTGCAAAATATTAAACTAACATAGAATGATACATTTCCAGGTAATAATACATTCCTTAGTCTTTAGTCTTTTTAGCTGTGCATCAACCAAAATATTTGTAAACAAGTAAATATACATAAAATTTAATAAAATGCAGTAATACTTACACATATGCCATATCTGATTCTGATGTGGTTATATCAGACACAGCAGGAATTTGTATCTTGTGAATTGTTGGCCCAGGTGTAGAAGTTGTTGCCATGTCTTCTGTGACATTCTTCTCTGTTTCTGATGTTTTCCTTGCACTGCCTTTCAATTCATAACTAATATAGCAGGGGAAAATAAATGTTTAATTACACACAATAATTATATATACTTTACGAATAATAGTATGCATAAAATATACTTAACTGTATTGCATTACTTTAATTTACAGTCATCATTATTTACATTATATATAATTTTTATTAAAATAACAGTAGTGACTGCTTGCCTCTAAATAAAGTTTTCTGATTGCGTGCGAAAATCAAGATGATCATTAATACCCCTTTGGTAGCCTCAAAAACAGCAGTATATATATATATATATATATATATATATATATATATATATATATATATATATATATATATATATATATATATATATATATATATATATATATATATCTGTCATGGCGTACATGCGAGTATCAAACTTTTAGCGATATTGTTTCAGGGCTATGGCATTTAATTTCAAGCTAAATGGAATAATGCCAGTTTATATAAAATATGTTATTTTATGAGTTTTGATAAAGAATTAACAATACAAAAATAAAATAGCTGTATAAAAACTTGATTGTTCATTGCAGAATTGAGACTCACCTCTCCAGCAAGAATTTGACGACCTCTGGATTAGTTTTCAGGCTCAAAGTGGACTTCTGTTTATTCCTTCGTTCATGCTGGTCACCAATACATATGCGTGTGCTGCTATAATTTGCCCAGAGAGCTCCCCCCCCCCTTTCAAATTCTATCTATGTCTTCACATTCGATATAGTTACGAACGCCATTATTTTTGTAAACACGTGTTTGCGCATGGCTAAAATTCTTTATCTTCGGGAGAGGTCAACTTATAGGTTACATGAATATATGCGTGGCAAATAGCAAATGTTTGTCTGCCAGACAATAATGAAAAATCGCGTATTTTATCACAAAAGGTTTGATACTAGCCTGTTTTCGGCCTCAGTAACAACATGAATCGTAATTTTTCAACTAAATAAGTAATCACGAACTGAAAAAAGAAATATATAATTTCATTCGGTTTTACTTAGGTTGTATGCCTTTAATCAGAGTGATATAAGGCAATCACATATCGTCAAAGATGAAGCGTTTCGGATATCAGCTGTTTTTTACAGAGGGTTGTTAGCAAAGCTGACTCCGTGAACTTTTATTTTGTTACCAAAAATGGGTTCTTTGAAAAAATAGAGACCACCCGAGATACTCGCTGATGACTGGTGTGCTTCTAACTATCAAGTTTTGGTACCTACGTCACAGAGACAGGACATTCTAAGTGAAGCCCATGAAACCCCTCTAGGAGTCAGTACAATCTACCACAAGATCTTACATTACTTTAACTAACTTAATATTAAGAATGATGTATCTAACTACCGTGTATCGTGTATCAAGTGCTTTACCTATCAGTATGAAACCATAGAACGTTGGGACGTTTTAATTAGACTTTATAAAGGGATATGATAAGTCCATGTGGCTTATACCAGTCCCAATGATTTAGTAATTTCGAACCTGCTGTCGGACACAGTGTTCAATGACCTTTACAGTTGTTGAAAGTAAATATTTTATTAGCGGACGAATTATCGATCAATTTCTTTTCTTATGTCTCTCATTATAAATGATGATTATAAAAATGTTGTGAAGTTGCAAGAACTAAGCGTCAATCACAAATGAAACTGAGGTACGAAAAAAATAAAAAACAGAGCTATTCAATCACGTTATAAAGTTATAGCTCTCTTGCTATCACACCAATGTCCTCTTCCGGCCAGGAATTAAGGTCACTATACAGTTAAAGAGAAAGTAAGTGATTATAACTTATGCCATCGATAATCCTGGTAGACGGACATAGAAACAACTCTGGCATATTTTGAAGGATACTTTATTCAAGAACTTTCTAATACAGAATCCATGTAAGCGAGATACATAAGAAAAATACATTTGTTTCTTCACGATCATACATTGCTGTTCAGTGATATTTAACGGACTTGTATACCAGCAAATTTGTCTTTACTAATATGTAAACAGGACCGATTTAACCTACTTTGTGCACAGCAATTTGCTAAACATATGCTAGTAGTGATTGTATTAGGTTTGAAAACAATGTTTTAAGGGCAAGTCTTATCTGGGTAAACACATATTTTAAGGTAGGCATGTACGATTTATAATAACGTCACAATACAAATGTGCATAAGAGTCTTTGAAACGCATGCTGGGGTCTTGCAGTGATCTCTAACCTCAAAGGCGTAGTATCTGCTTAAAATAGGTGACTAGATTAACAACCGTTTGGTCATAAAATAACTCAGAGTGCCGTATATGAATGTTCGCCTGGATCCTCTATCCGACCCAGTAAAAGAAAACTTCCTGTAATGATGGACATAACGACTGTCAGGATGGCGAGGGAGAACCCAGCTGAAAGATGACACATTGCCAAAACGTGATCTTCCTTGTAACACTTTGTCCAGACGATGGCTCCGATAGAAATAATCAGGCCTGAATGTATAAGATAATATATGGGTGATCAGATGACACGAATTATATACGATTATGCATTATAGAACGAGTCTGATGTGTCCTATATGATACTTAGTCATAATACAAACATTCGTTTATGTTTTGGCAACTTAAAACGCAAACTATTCTTAATTTGGGATACGGCTTTGGATTACTTCCCTGACATAGTAATATTGTTGGCAACAACAACTGAATACAAACAGCTTGCGTTGCTCGATGCTTTGAGCGCTCTACACGTGACCGCAACGGCATCGGATCAAATGATACCATTGTTTCAACACTGGCTGGTGACAATGGTGTGTACATCTAGTTACATTTATCAGTGTTGGATGGACATTACATAATCTATGTGTGTTAGGGTGCTGTAATGCATTAAACCAAACGTATACTTACAACTTTACTTAAATTTGCCTTTAAACAACGTAAACACTCTGATATATATATATATATATATATATATATATATATATATATATATATATATATATATATATATATATATATATATATATATATATATATATATGTGCAAAACTGCTTTAAAACCAGTACAAGCAATATCGAAATGCAACGTTTTCATTGTCAAGGAAAGTAAGCCACAAAAGACATTACACAAACTACAGCATGACAATACATATAGCAGCAGAGGGGGAATCCGACAAACATTATAGGCGTCAACGAGGCTTCCTAGTAAATATTTAATAGAAAGGTCTATTTGACAAACTGAGGCTTCCTAGTAAATATTTAATAGAAAGGTCTATTTGGTAAACTAACGCTTCCTCGTAAGGGTTCATTTGGCAAAAAAAAAGACGCCATTGTCGTTGTCCCCCCCCCCTCCCTCTGCTGCCATGGGTTAACAATTCTTTACGAGATTCAGTAAACGATTTTGACCGAATATTTTTTCAAGTCCGACACGATATCGCGTCCGAGGATCTGATAAATTTATCGTCACAAATCCATGTGGGGTTTACTGAGCGCGACTAAAGAAATTTCTAAAGAGAGTATGATCCATATCACCGCTGCACCAAGTTTGCCAAATATTTCTAAGAGTATGTGTATCAACTCCGTTGAATATGGCAAGAATATCACAGTTATCTCTGATCACTTTTGGTATTTGAGTGTATCGTTGAGTGACATATATCACGTCAGTTTTTTTATGCCTACCTCTGGAAAATATCCTAGCGGGATTCTTTTGATTGTCTAACATGATATCATATTATACGACTAAATTGTTAATATCTTCATCAATATCATCAATGCTCGGTGCTTCATCGATATCGGTTATAAACTCAATAATACCCTCGCCGGATTCTTCTACCGCTTTGTCGTTAAAATCTTTTAACACATTGTAACATCGCTGATCATCTAGACTTGGAGCTACCAAATACAACTTGTCACATTTCATCCATCTCGTTATTAAATTAAGTAACAATTGTGTCTTGCCACGTACAGATGATCCGATTATAATAATTATAATTGAATTCGGCAACATCGCATTGTGTTTAATAGGTTTTCGTCGTCGGGTAGCTGAATAATCAATTACATTCATGTTATTATAAATATATTATGGATCTATATTGTGTGAAATGTAAGAAGCGTACTGGCACAGATGACTTGACGACGATTACAACTAGCAATAACAGATCAGCACTTTCTGGTAAGTGTGTACAATGTGGTACAAAAAAATTTAGATTTGTTTCCAAGGATTTAAAAAAAAACGAGGAGGTGATATTGCAGCCAAGCAAACTAAACTCCCGGGAACACATGGGCAAAGTATCCAGGAGAAAAACACCTTCCGGGGTATAGTTATTGTGGACCCAGAACTAGACACGATATCAGACTCGATGAACAAAACCAACCTCGACGTGGTGAAGAACCAATAAACGCTATTGATAAGGCGTGTCATGCTCATGATGTCGCTTATAAAAGCAGTAATCTGCAACACAGACATATCGCAGATGTGAAATTAATTCACGCGTTGAATTCTATTACTGATAAATCATTCAAAGAAAAATTGGCTTCATGGTTAGTAAAATCGGCAATGAAAGGTAAATTGATGTTAGGTGCTGGTAATTAATAACAAGATGGAATCTGTTTATTATTCTCCAAAAGGATACGGAGGGGTAAAAGCAGCAATCAATAAACTCGCTAGCGCCGCGAAGGTGAAATATACTACAGCGGCTAATTGGTTATCTAAATAGGCGATATGGCAAATTTATCTACCGCCGCCTAAACAAATTAACTACTCGCATTTTGATGTGACCGTTCCTAATGAAGTTCATCAAGCTGATATATTATTTCTGCCGCATGATGGTGGTTACAAATACGCGTTAACTGTAGTTGATGTTGCGAGTCGATACAAACAAGCAGAACCGTTAAAAACAAAATCATCAACTGAAGTGGCTCCTGCATTTGAAATCATTTATCGAAGGGGTCCTCTGCGTTGGCCGAATCTATTAAAAGTTGATCCTGGTAAGGAATTTCAGGGTGCGGTTCTATCAATGATGAAGAATCATAATACCGCGTTACGATGAGGGCATACTGCACTACAACGCGATCAGGCAATTGTTGAACGATTTAATCGGACGCTTGCTGAGCGGTTATTTGGATATCAATACGCAAAGGAATTTATTCAGGATAAACGATCTCGTGAATGGGTCAAGAGATTACCGGGTGTAATTACCGCGCTAAATAATGAGATTACTAGAACAATCAACATGAAACCTAACAACGCGATTAAAAGGAAATCTATAACTGAAAAACCGCAAAAAGATTTTTCAAAACAATCAATTCTTGGCAATGTCACTGTTAGGTATTTATATGAACCAGGAGAGCTCGAAGGTGGTACAGAGAGAGCTACTGATCCTATTTGGAGTGTCATTGAGCATAAAATAACTAATATAACACGATCTACGGGTAGACCAGCAATCTATAGACTGGATTTGACCGCTCCTCAGTGAGGATTTACTCGTGAACAACTACAAGTGATACCCGAGGATACTCAATTACCTCCGCGTGGTCTTAACTAGCACCTCTGCGTCTGTTGCACTCAAGACATGTCAGCATCACATTATCTCTGGTATGACCAATACTGCTATTTTTTTCTGCCTACGGTAAATTGGCGAGGATCTTTATCCGACCAACACCAACCCATTATACAATTGCAACTCGCTAAGTGATTATTCTGTTGTTGTTTCAGTGTAATTATTAATTCAGCATTACTATCAAATTCTCTGTTATTTTTTTTATCCTGTTGTTTATAACCAGCGAGTTTTTCTGATTATATCATCACTTTTAATATCACTTATTGTAGTGCCATTATCATCTAAAACAACTCTTCGAAGCCGATTTATTCTTCGTTCTCTGGACACTGCGAGATAAACTAAATTTGACCACTCGATGTGATTATTCACCATCCAAACAATTGTATCTGATATAGTTAATCCCTGTGATGAATGTATCGTCGCTGCGTAACCTAGCGTCCATGGGAATTTATCAGCGCGCAATGCATCTTCGACGACGCTGATATCAACCAACACAATATCATTTAACACTAAATTCTGCTTTTCACGCTGTCCTGGAATATCAACTTCAATATTCTGTTTTCGTGTATCCGAAGGCCTATAACACAACGGTACTAAAGTGTTGCAAATTTTTCTTTATGCAATTCAAATAACTTCATCCGAAGTGTGTCTCTGACTATCTTTCTACTCGCCACTATCAAATCGTTTGGTCTCCACGCTTCCCAAAATTTTTGTAATGGTGTTTCCGAAACTATTACACGCGCTATCTCACATTGGATTCTATCAGGTTGTAATCTGATTAGTTTTTTGAACTCGCTTAATTGTTCATCAAGTGCTCTATGATCGGTGTTAATTTCTTCATAATAGTCTACAAATTGTTTTAGCCAATCATGTGGGGATAAACCGACAAATGGTGGTGGTTGACCGTGATCGCCGCACATGACGATTTTTGTATTCGCTAACAATAACCAATCGAGAAATCTTTGTAATACATTTAATGACACGGTGCATATTTCATCCCAAATAATGACTTCAGGAATAAATTTCTCACCCATTCGTTCAGGAGTCCATTCGTCACCTTTCCATCGAAAGAAACTGTGATAAGTACAGGCATTAATTCCTCGTTGTTTCATCTCTCTGGCAAGTCTATGGGTCGGTGTTAGCACAATCATGTTTGATTTCCCAGGAAATAATTCAATCGCACGAGTCGTCTTTAATGACCCGCCACAGCCGTTTAGGTAGCTGGTTTTATATCTACATATTGGATCAGATATCTGCGGTGCATTTGATAGTTCTGATATCTGATTATTTTTCAAATATTTATCTTCAATCGTAACATCTGCTGATTTGGAATAATCACAAGGTATTTCCCGCTTAATTCTCCATGATCCTCAAATCTCATCAGAATTAGTAAGTTCGACCACTGCTTCGCTGTGTTTTGCGTCTATATAAAATGAATCAGTGGCGACTCTAACTGCGGTGTCAGGAAATCTATTTATCATCTAAAATAAATTGATAGAAGCATAAGCCAGCATAGATGCCCTCAAATGTGTATACTGAAGACTGTATCCATCGTTGTAAGTAACAATTGTACCCAATTTGGTTCCATCGGACAAGAAAGCGTCTTTAGGATCGATATATATACCCTTAGATGTTACATCCGCGAATATAAAATTGTATTCAACGCTATCAATAATCAACCGCAAAGAATATCTTGTATTGTCGTATTTTCCACCATGAGTGAATTTACCAATTATTCTTCTACCAAGATCTTTTGCGTCTTTAGTTCTAACTTCAAATAGCTGTTTGGTCCATTTGACGATATATTCTTCCTCGAGATCGGGAAACTGTTTTCGTTGTTCGCTGATTATACTATCTAGACTATCGGGTTGTGGTAACCATACTTCAGTTTGAGCTCGATATGATATAATCGCTTCACTGACAATCAGCGATATCAGCATTCTACAATCAATCATATACCGTAACAGCACTATTGGCATCCAGTGTTTTTCAGATATATGTCTACCAATCCAAATATAACAGCACGGATGAAGTCCTGTAGCCAATTCAAATGATACCACACGAGCGAATACGGTTAAATCAAAATCAGGCAGTGGCCCATTAATGGCAACACGGGCCATCTCGTGTGTGGGATGTCCAAATCGTTTACAGTATTCAGCACATTCTCCGTACCCGAGAAAACTCGCCGGATAACACGCGACTATATCAACTGAAATAATAGTTTCAGCGGTGTATTTTATATTCCATAAGCCACCGTGGTTGTATTCCACACAACTTGATTTGATGTCTGTGAGAAATTCAGCTCTTGTTGGTTTCTATGTGTTTCTCTTTCTCGCAAAATGAGCTGCAACCGATGGAATTGTAAAACAGTTTGTTAGTAATTGTTCGTCGTCGAAACTCTCCGAGAAACTACTAGCTAGTTTTTTTAATTGCGTGTTGGAGAGCCTCAGTGCGGTATAATTCGCCATTGGGTCTTACAAATTGATCGAATATACTCTCCTCGTTTTCAAAACTGTGAAGTAACCACACTGACGCAGGATCATTTTTACTCAGCTGGTAAATAAAATCAAATAGTTTCTTTTCTCCGGAGAACTCTGCGGTTATATATTTTATGGTTCTATCCCGCGGAAATATTGTTACCGCAGGTGTCCATGCGTGTTCATTATGGTCAATAATTTTGATTGGATCTCCATTTGATTTATATTTTGATTCATATAACACTTCACCAGTTATTGTCATGACCGATATTGGGAATCTTAATGATGTTTCTAATTTAGTTATATCTTGAATTGTTGCCCCGTGCTCCATTACTGTTAACCCCTACTCGGTTAATTTTTTGCTTCTTAGATCAGTCAATTTATTTCCACGCAATGCATTTGTGAAGTGTTCTAATATTCGTTCTGCTACACAATTCAACGACGACAGTTTCATGGGTTTTAGTTTTTCAATACTCGGTTTATCATTTAACAGATATATCCCATAAACAACTACTGTTTCAGGATAAGATCTCTCGTAGTATGGTTTGTCAATTCCAGTCAAAATTCCTGGTTTGGAATCTTGACTCACAGTGGCAGTTCTTTTATCCTGTAAGAGGGGTTCAAATTTATCTCTGATAATCCAATCTCCAGTATCCGAACGAATAATGAATTTTATTCTAAAAAAAATACCTTTCTCGCCCAAGATGTGAGATTATCACGGCTGCTTTTTTGTCGTTCATGGTAGCATCAACGCTACCATCAATTCGAAATGTTGACAAACAGTGAGATGCCCCATCGGGCTTGAATTCATTAAAACAATCACGAATTTTACCCAACATGGTTCTATCACCTATTAGATTCTTTGGTGCTACGGAGACTCTATCAAGATTGAATGAACATGTTTCCAGGGCGTAATTTTCGATAATCTCTCGAACTCCTTCAAATTATAATTAAAACAAGTATTTAAATAGAGAATTTATTATATAATGAATCGTTGCAAATGGCTAATGATTGGATCAGTGACCCAGTGAACCAAATCATGCACAAAGGAGTTCTGTGGGTATCATAGGCGTGGAAGCCTTGGTCCGATTCCTTGTATAAGATGTGGGATAGGGGTGCGAGGGAAATCACAGTTGTGTCTCGGTTGTGGTGGTAAGCGATACAGAGAGTTGAAGCGCTACTATGATAAACGAATTAAGAACTCCATTAATGACTCGGGCCCTGACTATGTCAACGATAAAATCATAAGAACTCCTCAAGACTACATTGAAAGATTTTCAAGTAACGTAATCATTCAAGCAAATAACTAATTAGACAAATGATAGTATTGTATATAAATGAACCAAGAATTCCAACCACGTCATGAGATTCCCAACTACGGGGCATCCTGTGATGGTATTATCAGACACTGCAGACTGAAGAAACCAGTTGGTTTTGTAACTAATCGAGGATATTTGATGTTCACTGTTGCAAAGAAGAGTTATTATTGTCACAGATTCGTCTTCGAGGTGTTTAATGGAATAATCAGGGATGGTTTTGTTATCGATCACATTGGTTCCGATCCTAAGAACAATTCTTTATCAAATCTACAGGCTATTTCACAAAGTGAGAATTTAAAACGAGGAAAGACTGGGAAATACTCGAAAAAGGCGAGACCTATAAAATCATTTAATACAACAACTAACGAGGAAATAGTATTCTAATCAATATCTGAAGCCGGTAGGTATTTCGATATTTGTGCACCCTCAGTACAATTTGTTGCAGAACGAGTACAAAATTCGGCTTTTTCAAATCGTTTTAAAAACAGCATTAAGTTTACATATGCTTGAATTCCATTTTGCATTATTCTATATAACACCAAGGGAGATAACTCGTGTGGGTATGTTTGCGGCCTATGAAAGAGTTATAGATCTTAACGGGTTTTTCCGATTTTAATTCATTGTCGATTTTCATTGGAAAATGTAATCTAATTTGTAAGAAAACGAATCAAACACATAGTGCTTACAAATAATTATATTATTTTTTTTGTGTTTTTATTTCTTTTTCAAGTATTCGGTTCTGTTTCAATGTTGTCAAAAGTACACAAAAGGTATATGGATTCGTTCATTCAGTCAGTTGTGGCTTGTGATCAATCCATTGACGTCATTCATTGTACATCACACCTGTTCGCTATTGATTGTATTAGCTTACCTATATATTATATTCAAAAAACATATACCCTATATAAGAACCGTTAGCTCAATCGTATCGTGTCGCGGTGCCATGCTGGCGGCCATGGTTCGAAACCCGTAACAGGCATTATTGCCAACGGTGCCGACAGATGGCTTTAATTGGGGGGGGTAGGTACCTCCGAAATTCAAATTGCAACCACTATACCAACCACATCACGCCGTGGTGTGAATGATTTTTCATTCAACCCAGGGTGATTTTGTGGGGGGTATATGCGGTTGCAATTTGAATCGAGGAGTGTCATCATTCATTAGCATTGTATATATCCATCCATTTATTCATTGTTATATGTCGTATTGTCCCCTGTGCTGTCCCTTATCATTCATTATCATTGTATATATCCATCCATTCATGTAATGTTATATGTATTATTGTCCCCTGTGCTGTCCTTATCATTCATTCATTGTATATTTCCATCCATTAATTAATTGTATATATCCATCCATTCATTCATTGTACATTGTATATATCCATCCATTCATTCATTACACAACTGCCATTTGGAGTTATATATATATATATATATATATATATATATATATATATATATATATATATATATATGTGTGTGTGTGTAAATGTAGCGTCCTATATAATCTGTCATTCGCTAAACATATCCTCTTGTGATTCTAACCCGATATTTGACGAGTTAGATTCACTCTTAGGGGAATATGCTTCGTGATAACTCTGGGTCTGGTTAGATGTGAAAACACCTGGCTAGACCCTATCAGAGGTATTGTCGTATATGTAACCTCTGGGCGTCTTCGATGTAAATACACCGAAAAGGTTCCAAATGGGTTAATTGCATAATATCTCTGGACGTACTAAGATGATCAAACAACGTAGCACGGACATGGTTCATCATCATATATCATCGCATAATATCCCTTGGCGTGAGTAAGATGATAAAACAACTTACCACGAACGGAGGTTCAATATATTGATATTTACATATTGTGTACATGTATATATCATCGCATAATATAGCTTGGCGTGAGTAAGATGATAAAATAACTTACCGCGAACGGGGCTCATATATCATCGCATAATATTCATTGGCGTGAGTAAGATGCTAAAACAACTTACAACGAACGGGGTTCATTTTTGAAAAAATATATATTTTTTGTATTAGAAATATGTAGTATCATATATGAATTCTGAAAATATCAATAGGATTATAGCTGAATTTTCAAAATTGAAAAACCAAGAGATTAAATTATCTGATAATATTCGGGACTCTCTTGCATTCTGTAGTGACGTAAGTGTGTTTGTCCCGTTATTTACTTTCGCGGAAGGAATACGAAAAGAATTGGGCCGGGATTATGAATTGAAAAAGGAGGTTAATTCGAAGATTAGAAATATACGGGCGTTAATTCAAAAAAATGAAAAAAATCCGCTGGATACCTCTGGTTGTATAACTAACTCGCTATAAATACTTCACTGCATGAAGAGATGTTGCAAATACAATGGAAAGGTATGTGCGCTCAACTGTATAATCAATACCGGCTTTGATCAATAAACACGTTGCTACGAGGAAGTACATTAACTGAAAAATATTTTAGTGAGTGTTTTTTTTGTTGTTATTTTTCATTGATGCTTGTCTATCTGAGTCGGGTTAAAACGTAAAAAATATTTGATGATGACAAAATCACTATATCGGACATTAATTGGAAATTGCTTTACTGTTTCAATAATGGTCAACGAAGCATTAACTACAAGACTAGCGAGAGAGAGAGATTGTCGGCAATTAGGAAATTCTTACCGATACGCGACTCTGTCAGAAGTAAATTACAAACTAGACAGAGTCTTCAGACTGACTTTTTTGCTGATACGGAACAATTGTTTGAACCCATCACTGCAACCAATGAGCGAGTTATTTTGGGAGAGATTATTGATGAACAGGATAGAAAAAAGGGTCTCCTCGGGTTGTTGAAACAGAACGCTGAAGATAAACAACCACAGGATGTTGCTAAAAAGCGGGTGTTTCTTTCGCGAATAAATTTACCGAACCGGCTATAACACTAATAAAAAAATTTCAATTATTAAAACAAAAGGACAATTACGTTTTTGCTGATTTTGCTGCTGTAAGCTATAATTCAAAAAAGGAGTTTTTAGCGGACGCGAATAAAAATGATATAATAAGACGTAATAATTGGTATCATTGGTTGTATAAAATAAACAAAGATATTGATACGTTAAATATAAAGGAGTTAGGGTATAAAGAATTTAAAAAGGAATCATTGATTATAATGAACGACAAATAAAAGAACAACGACATGAATTAGAAGAACGACAACAAGAAAGAAAGCGCCTAACACCAAAACAAACATCGAAGACGAAAAAAACAAGAAGAACCTCAACAACAACTACCACCTCAACCATTATATATACCATCTGATCGAGATGAAGATGATGATTTTTTTATTTAGAAAGTCAGAAAACAAATGCACAGGGCGCAACTGGTACAACTAAAAAATTTGCAGCAAGTGGATATTCTGCGACTGAAATTTCAGGTAGTGGTCTAGTTAGTTGTCCTGGTAATATTCTCAAAAGGTCACCTGATCCAGCGTTTGATATGGACGCCCCAGTGCACAAGGATGATTCTGTACGCGATTATCAATACTATGCCTATCACGCAATACAACCGAATAGTCGAACAAGAATTGAACTTCAAGTTCATGATACCAGTAAATACTTTCTATCGTGTGAAGCGTTTATCGAAGTAGAAGGAGAAATTGTAAGAAATGATGCTGTTAATAATGATCCACCATATCCAGAGAATACCCAAGTTGGTTTAGTCAATAATGGGATCATGGCGTTATTAGAGAGTGCGAGATATTTCATCGATTGAAAAGAGATTGAGTCAATAGATCCTGATGTTGATGTGGCCACAACAATAATAGGACTAGCGAGATACTCCGATGATTATACAAGATCGGCAGGCCCTTCTATGATGTTTGCAAAGGATGGTAGGGATAAAGCTAGAAAAAAATCCATTTATTTTCAGACAACCAAAGAATCGTGCTGCTGATCCTGCTAAAAATGATGAAGTTGAGGATATGATTATAAACCACGAGCCTGATTTCAACTTAGGAGCTGCAACACGTATGTCAATGTTGGGAGGAGCGCGTAGATCATTCTCATGCGCAATTCCACTACATCATATATTTGGATTCTGCAGAAATGTTCGAAAAGTTATTGATGGAGCAAAGCACGCAGTAGCACTCGTGCGAAAGGGTACTGACGATGATGCAATTTGGAGTATTTCAGCAGATCCAGCACATCCAAATGCTGATCCCGGTAAAGTCAATTTAACAAAACTATCACTGTGGATGCCAGTGTTAACTCCATCAATCACCGCAGAAGATTACTATCATTTATGGACCAAGGAGGAAAATCACTGATATGTTGGCTAACAACGACTACAGATGTTAAGCAATCAGCTGTTAATGGGTTATTTACATGGAACCTAGCATCACAACAAGGCGTTTCAGCCCCACGATATATATTTATTGCGTTACATGATAATGCGCGAGTTGGTTCACAATTACGCAGCCATATGATATTTGATCAACATGGTATTAGTGAAGTCTCACTGAGAATAAACGGCCAGCAAGAACCATCCGAGGATATACAACTTCATTACGGTAAAAACCATATTGCCCGCGTGTATCACAGGTTTTTGTCATATATGGCGCGTGATCAAGATGTTGATACTGGTTTACAAATATCACAGTTGGATTTTAAGAATTTATATCCGATCTACTACTTTTCGTTGGAACATCTTGATTTAACAAGACAATCAGTCGTTGATATACACTTTAGAGCTAATGTAAACCGCGATATTATTGGTCCTGATGCTATTCTCAACTACAGAGCGGTTGCTGTCATTTTCAGCGATAAATCAATGCTACTCGAAGGTGTTGGTGGAAGAATGAGAGTGATAGATGCACCAGTAGAAAACATGTAGTGGTTCAAAATCATGTAACAATTAGATCAATCTGTTATTAATAAAATGCCATATGATGTTATTAGTGTTACGTTAACTCCTAATCAGATTAAGAAACTACAATCACCAGCGACTAAAAAATGCGGAACTACAATCACTTTGAAACCCAATCAGATGACAGGCGGGGCAAATATATTATCATTGATACCTAATCAAACAAAACATTTTAGTGCCGCGCTCGAAAATAAAAAAGGAATTCGAATTAAACTTTCCGCGGCTGCAATCGACAATATGAAAAAGACCGGCGGTATATTTCCTTTGTTAGCTGCGTTACCAGCGTTGATTGCGTCAGTAGCCCCAGCCGTGGCTAAAGCGGCAGCGTTAGGGGCCGTTGGTACCGCAGCAGGAACGGAACTAAAGAAAGCAACTGGGAAGGGATATAAAAAAAAGAAGGGAAAGGGCCTAAGACTACCAGGAACACCGTATTCATGGTACAGTGGAAAGGGTCTGAGAGTCTCAGGAACGGTTTACTAGTTGAGGAATCTTTGACTCCTATGTCCAATTTTAATTTACTCGATGCTGATAAATAATTGGCCATAAAATCTTCAGAGGCGTCTTTATGAAAGATCAGTTGCAGACAGAACCAAACAGCGTTGAAACCGGTATTATTAATCTCGATAACAGCTTCGGACCCGGAACCCACTGGGTTGCATACGCGATTGATCAACGTGCAATCGTCTATTTCGATTCATATGGATTAGCACCGCCTAAAGAATTCATGCGTTATATAAACCGCTTAAAAACTCCTCGTTGGTATTCTACGCTACCAACACAACAAATAAATGCCCCACCAATATGTGGCAGCGAAGTATTAAATGTCCTTGACGCTATTTCAACATCTGCAAAACCACCACATGTTGTCGTAAATGAATATAATAGCAGTCGCTGGTAACGACGAAGTCGTCAACGAAGAGATTTTAGAGAGATTATATAAAATAACATGATTGATATTTGGGGGAGATCTTTATCAGTGCTGAAGAAACCCGAACCTGATGGCGTTGCAACCGGTGATATAAAAAAATAATCGAAGATGAAATAGCTGAGACGTTGAACTTAGCAAGTGTTGATCCTAATGAAATAGTTGTATTTCAAGATCGTCAGGGTAAATTGAAAACCAGTAATGTTTCTCTCGTTAAACAACGACCGAGAACACCATTGCATTATTTTCCGATCAGGGTAAACTAAAACCGGGCGTACTCGTTTCGACGATTACAGATAAATTAAAAACTCTCAACGATGAGTTAAAATTCATACTAAGTTTTTTTGGTGATCCAGCGACAACATCACCGAATTTATCATTAATAAAAAATTCTATGGACAATATAAAGACTGTCAATGACGAATTAAAATCAATTATGGGTTTCTTTGGCGAACCAGCGGTGATATCACCGAATTTACCATCAATAAAATAATCCATGGATAGATTAAATGAGCTTGATTATAAAATTGATCAATTTGAAAACAAATATGAAAAACACGAAAAGGATTTTAACACACTTCGAAATAAAATTGTTAGAGAATTTTTTGGAAATCGACCGGCGGTCACAATGAAACTCGCGGATATAAAAAATTCTCTAGATGAAATAACCGTGATCAATCGGCAAATAGAAGCTATTAACGTTGATATTAAAACAACCAACGATATTATCAAGGATCATATGCCGAAGATGATAAAAATACTTGAAAAAACAAATAGAGCAGGACAATAATAATAATGACAACACCGCAAGCATTACTTCAACAAATAGTGGAGAACACAAACCCGGTGAAAACCAGCATGACCTCAATAACCTCAATCAATCCTGAATTCAGTGTGAATTTTCCTATTCCGGTTCACGTGAAGGAAATCGCGCTAGCAAAACTACGAGTGTATCACAGTTGGCCTAACATTAGGACGGTAGCATTTGGCGGTCAACAACCGAATAACAGCTTAGTATTCGCGTATAAAAATCGCGAAGACGGGACTCCAGATTGGAACGTTGTTTCGCTACCATCAGGGTCGTACCAAATCGAACAAATCAATAATGAATTAGCGCGTAGAATAAAATCCATTACTGGGTGAGAATCGACAATCGCTATAACGGTTCATGAACCAACGCTATCATCTGCCATCGAGATAAACTCACCCGGATATACCGTATATATCTATCAGAGTTCTATAAGAACCGTACTAGGATGGCCTGAAATACCACCTCAGGCATCTTATCAAATACCCGAACCTAAAAAATCTGATTATATTTCAACTAAGGAGGATTATCACGATTATCTTAGGTTTCATAGCGACGGTAGGATATTTGAAAACAGGTTAGGTTATCATGCTGAACCACTAAATTATTCTAATTTTGCTTATGGTTTTTTTGAGCTAGAAGGATCAGGGGATGATAAGTACTATGTAATAAAGGAATTCAACATGAACAAACAATTCATGGATATGAATTCCAGTTTTGAAAGATTGAAAAATAACTTCATAGACGAAATTAGTAAAACCCCACCTAACCGAGACGAAGCCATCAAATACATGGAGGTGTGTAATAAAATTATCGCAGATATGAGATTTTTCAATTCGCGATTTATTCGATTGATATTAGATCATAATAATCCTAAAACAAGAACAGAATTTGCAAAGAAACTTAATATACGCATAGAAGATATCATCTCCGATTTTAAGTTGCCAGGCTATAATGCACCGGAACTAAAAAAATCTCTCAATGATGCTTTTGACGCTGGTTTCAAAAGAATACACGACGCATGGAAAAAAAACAGCACCACAACAAACAACTATCTTGACATATAATAATGACCCAGATGGTGGTGGTAGACATATTGCTCCATTCAACGTCAATATATCCTCGGTGATAGCATTGAATTTAGTATGTAATGTTATCGAAGGAAGCTATCAAATAAATCTCGAGCGATCAAATCAAGCTCAACAAGGACATATTTTATACTCGTTTGCACCAACAGATCCTCCAGGGTTTTTAATAATTGAGGACCCAAATAATCCAGTTTACATGCGATGTCATAATAATTCGTTAACGAGAATTAATTTCAGACTCAGTGACCAGTCCAATAATCTAATTTATTTACGAGGTGAGGTGCTACAAATTAGTCTGTTTGTGAAATCGTAGCGATTTTCATTGTTAATCCATAGCAGCGGGGTGGGGTGGGGGACAACGACAATGGCGTCTTATTCTTTGAAAAATGAGCCCTTACGAGGAAGCGTTAGTTTACCAAATAGACTTTTCTATTAAATATTTACTAGGAAGCTTCAGTTTGTCAAATAGACCTTTCTATTAAATATTAACGAGAAGGAAGCATCGTCGACGCCTATAATGTTTGTCGGTTACCACCCCCACCTCCCTCTGCTGCTCATATACATGCGAGTACTATAAAAAAGACCTGCATTTTCTGAGCTGGCTGTAGATAAGAACAAATAAATACAAAACAAATGCGTAAAGTTATTGAATGGTTCTACGTTTTGGTGCTAGCAAGGCTGGAATGCCTCAAAGAACAGACCCCAAATGATGGCGTATGTAGATCAGCAATGAAAGTTTTGCGACATCTACAAAACGTTTTAATCCTGGATATAATACATTCATCATGGACCTAATATTCTTTTGTACTGTCTATTTGTTAAAACCTGCATGAATGTACCTTTCTAAAATAACGAGGACTGAATGAGTTGGTACAATGTAATAGCTTAATATTGGATAGCTTAATAAGCGTTATCTAATACGTTTATCAATGAAAATGTCATGTTTGACATTTTTTACCCCAACATAAGAAAGTACCACGTGTTTGAAAAATGGGAGAAAGGCACAAAAATGTGGTTTTGGTAATAGGTAAGTTCCTTGTTACCTTTGCATAGACAAATGTCTGTTTTGAGTGTTCCTTAGTTTGAATGTAGGAAGAAATCAACCAATATGTCAGCACTGTCAAAGGTGTTAGGCTTAATAATTACAATCAAAATGTAACATGCAACCAACATATACATTGTGTGCTACCTCATCACAAACAAGATATGCATCTTCGAATCTGTCGGATACACGCATACATTAAAAATTATTTAAAAACTTTTATCACATATCAGACAGGCAAGTTAAAATGTTGACAAGATCCTAATGACGTAAAGTTTTCCTTCTCCCGATTATGAACTGAATGGTGTAATCCAGTCTGGGATCGGCCATAACTCAAAAGAAGCTCAGACAATTGGGAATCTAAATCAATTATATTGTATTTGCCGGCTACGTACACTCACAACCTTAACTGCTTAAATAAAAAAATAGAAACGGGACTTGGTATTGCAAATACAGCAAGAAATGTACAGGTTACAATAGTCACATATTAGTGATATTTATTTGCTTTTTAAGTCCATGATTTTAACTAAATAATTTTACGTAAACATGTCAAATATAAAAACCATATCTATACGTTTATTAGAAGGCGTTTAATAAGGCATGAAATAGTACCATCTCATTGAAGCAATATTATTTTTACTTTAAACATAGCATCATTCAAAGTTTCCAAAACCAAACAATTCAAGAAATGGTTAGATCACGGATTGAAGTATTTTATACAGAATACGTTTCTTGAAATAGCGTAAACATTTCATTACTGACCTAATGCCGCCATAGATTGGCATTCATTGTTATTACCATTACTGTCTTGCTAACACTAAAGTGTAACAGGACTCAACATCGTTTAACCTTTTATTCGTATCATATTCAACGTATCTACACCAAGCAAAATGTGGACTTTGATAGATAGATAGATAGATAGATAGATAGATAGATAGATAGATAGATAGATAGATAGATAGATAGATAGATAGATAGATAGATAGATAGATCGTGAATGTTGTATGATACTTGAACTCGTGATGGAATGGTACTATATTAAAGTTTACCCCCTGTGATTGAATATAATCCTGCTCCTTTTCGAATGGCGTGGTTCCATCTACCAATACAAATGTGCTCGGTGGCAAATAAAACATCAGCAGTGATTAAGCAAAACCCTGCTATCTCAAGGAATATTGTAGCTGTTATCCAGACTAAGAGCAATGCAAACAAATAATAAAAATATATTGTTATATTCTGGAAGAAATATTATGTACACGAGAATACCAAGATATTTCTACAAAGATACGTTGACTAAAGTTGTTATATTACTTTGATGTTTATTCACCGCATGCATACAAGTGGCAATGGTATTGAATATAGATCGAAGGAAAATTCAATCTTTTAATTGACTAGAGTACAATGTCTTTTCCATTATCAAATGCAAATGCATATTACTTGGGTGTAGAATGACTGATACTGACACAGTGCTATTTGTTGTTTTCGTCAGATTGTAGATGCATCGACAGGAGGAAAATGGATAGCTTTTTATATGCATGGATTGATATAATCAATTATTTGTCATTCTATTATAATATTATTCATTCAATATCTGCATGTGTAAATTCAACTAGTATAATAATGCCGTTATAACACAAATGACATACATGGTTATACAATATGCATGCCATAACGCTAACACACGAAAAGGACCAGTGTAAGAAACAGACAGTCAAAATAAATACTCACTCAGCGAAACAACTGTTTAAATTGGACTATGATATAGATAGTAAGACTTGTATTGGGATATTCATAACCAGACAATGCAGCCAATACAGCGGATAAAAACAATATGCTGTCATATAGTCTAATGTACAATGACTTCTGCATTCTGGTTGACGTTGAAGGCTCATGAGAGAGAGAGAGAGAGAGAGAGAGAGAGAGAGAGAGAGAGAGAGAGAGAGAGAGAGAGAGAGAGAGAGAGAGAGAGAGAGAGAGAGAGAGAGAGAGAGAGAGATTTGCTTTCTCTTATTACACGGATATGTGTCTCTGAACCCGCATTTCCATTGACTCGTGTTATAATTGCTGGAACAATCTTTTATCAGTCCGACGTACACTTCTCCCAAATCCAAATCCGCTGTCAGCCATTGTGGAGAAAATAATGCCCAGGAACAGCAGAAAAGTGTAAAAGCACCACACATCACTCCGGAAATTGTTAAGTTATTCATAGCTGTTGAAATCAAATAATATAAAAAGATTAAATACATAGACAGTTTGAATATGAACTGAAGACTATATATACTGATTTTGCTTCACTTTTTAAAAATATTGTATTTTCAGCTAGGATGATTGTGTTGATAGTGATCAATCGACCATCGTCGAGATTATTGATTGCAAAATTGTTAAAGCTATTTTAGAGGAAGCGAATAATTGTGCACCTACGTCTACGAATGTCTTACTAATGTCGCTCCATGTCAGTGGTCAGAGAGAGAGAGAGAGAGAGAGACCCACTTAATAACCAATACTAAATAAAATGTTAGTATGGAACTAGTTGCATTCTTTGCTTTGCGGAAACAGTCCTTCACTGATTACTATTTCAGTTAACATTTGTCTGATAATGTCGACATCAAACGTATATTTTTATACACGACAAACTTGAGCTAAGACTATTAAAAATCAACTACTAAAGTGCATATTTAACGCTTTGTGTTTAAATTTTCCAGCCAAATATTGATCCTTCAAAGTGCAAAATATCCTCCAAATGCACTTTTTGAAAGAAAAAGTTTATAAATATATCCAGAGAATTTCGTTTGTCCAAATATTTTTATAGCAGTGAGTTTTTTTAGTGGTACGGTCACTGTTCAACACACAAATGTGTACAACACAATGACTGTCTCATTTTAATACCGAAACAAACTACAACAAAATGATATTTAATGTGGAAACAATTTTAAAACATGACAATCAATGATTTTGTCGAAGTTTTGCATGCGACTAGGAATACCACTTTCACAGTCGTAGGATACAATGCCGTCCACAGACGAAGTAGTTTAAATCCTAAGAAACAATATCGAAAGAAGCAAAAATGTAACATCGGTGTAGAAGACTGCTATTCTACCAGAACACTATCGAAGCATAGATGACCAGTCATGAGAAGGAATACTCCACACGCATGAAACTAGATTCGGATCTCGAACATGCATAATAAAACTCAAGAAAGTGCTCAGTTGAAACGTACTGTAACCTTAAATGCCACAAAAATAGCAATACACCTAAAATGATATTATATGTGTTCTTTAAAGTTAGATTAATCCAAACGTGTTTAGAATGATCACTTTTAAAACACCTAATAGAATAAAGATGCTGTGAACGTGGCAAACGAAATAGATTCATATCGAACACACTGGTTAAGGCCAATACGAAATATAAGCATGTTGCTATATGTTGGTGAATAACATCAGTATGTGATGCCGTAATGACATTATTCCAATTATTGTTTTGACCACTCCATGTTAGTAGCGTTGGCAACTCAAAATATTCATTGAATGTTTCTGTCAGGGTAGATCGGATTGTTTCATTATCCAACTCAAATGTCAATATATCCCCTGCATATAAATACACTGGAGCCACAAATCGTTGTTCTTGTCTCCATCCTTCCAAAGGCATAAGGACATAGTGTCATACTGTCCTTCCGTACGTTTATGTGTTATGTCCTTCAACTTCTATTACATCGCTTAAAATTGCATTGTAACAATAATAATAATAATAATAATAATAATAATAATAATAATAATAATAATAATAATAATAAAAAATGAGGACATCGCTTAAAATTACATTGTAACATTAATAATAATAATAATAATAATAATAATAATAATAAAAAATGAGGACATCGCTTAAAATTACATTGTAACATTAATAATAATAATAATAATAATAAAAATAATAATAATAATAATAATAATAAAAATGAGGACTTTGCATAGAGCCTAATCCCTAGAATATCTAAGTGCTTTACAACATTGGAAAACATCCATAACATAAAAGAAAAATATAAAATGATATGATTATTGAAACATAAACTGAACACCATGTAATTGGAAAGCATAAAGCATACTAAACATATTTAAGGTAGGAAAGATTATTAGGTCTATAGGATTGGTCTTGCAGTCGAAATAAATGAGTTGTACGAGCATAGGATCACTGTGTCTATGTCTAAGTTCATTGGGAAATTTGTTCCACGCTGCATGGCCACGGAATGCAAACGAACGTTGTCTATATGAATATGGTTTGATAGTAGGAATAATGAGTGTAAGTTTGTCCGAAGAGGAGCGTAGGTATATTGCTGGCGTGTACACATTTGTGAGCTCGGATATATATTTTGGACTGAAGTAAATCAGTGAAATGTAGAACAGAGAATAAATCTTGTGTTTGATTCTGGATCGAATGCATAGCCAGTGTAGGGTACAGAGCAGCGGAGAGTTGTTCTCTGATCGTGGTACTCTAAACAAGGTCCGAGCAGCTGAGTGTGTATATATTGAAACAAACTAGACAAAATACAGTTGCAATAGGCGTCTTGAAAGTACTAATAAACACGCAAGTGTGTTAGTGCCATCAACTCAAAGATATGTGCTAATGGCGCTGATGCATCTCAGTTCAAGATATGCAGCCATGCTCTGTCTCTGTCTCATTCTCTGTCTCTCTCTCTCTCTCTCTCGTCTCTCTTTCTCTCTCTCGTTTTTGTTTTCGGTCTTTTCATTTCAATACACACATCTTATGCGCATATCTTAGTCTTCTTCCATATCGTCTATGCATTACTGTAACTCAAGTTGATATGCATGATTTATTGCCAGTCTTGGTTGCGCATGGTGTCGCTATGGTGCACTAAACCCTGTTACAATTCAGGGCAAACATGCAAACTATGTCTATTGCATTTTGGTACTTTCATAAAATGTTTCTCAAGGGGTTGTATAAATATAATAATAAATACTATAACCCACGCCTTTTTGGTACATGTTATCTAAGAGATGACCGACCTCGATATAATTCCCCCGCTTCGAGTAAAGATAAGTGGTGACACTTATAGACGGAAATAGATATAATGATCTGAGCGGACATATTGAAGAAAAAATACGAGCCCCCGTAAAGATAAACAAACAATTGAATCATTTACATAAATAATTGTGAAAATTCCTTTCATTAGAAAGATACTCTGCTTTAAGAAATAAAACTTTCACCGAATTAAAAGCAAACTCAAATAAATTTAAATAAACTAGCCGATCTGTTACTGATATCTTTAGTTCATCATGGAATTGAGTGAAACAATCAAAGTCAACTCCTTGTACGATTTCATAACCTGGTAGACCTCAGTTTCCTTTTCCTCTGTGGCTGTTCAGAACTTTGGCTGTCAGAAATGATACTTCTACCATCCGTCTCAGGATATACTCTGAACACGTTAGAATTTCAGCACAATGCAGAATACGTAACATCAATACGTCCAAAAAGCCATTTCCCCCCATTTAAAAAAGATATAAAGAACACCCTAAGTTTCTCGTTATAGATGATACAGGTGAGAACGTTCATTCCTGGCTCGGAAATCAGATATTCTATCACTGGTAAATAGATGATAAGGCTATTAATCGAGTACACGTGTCCTCAGATGACCCTAGTTAGTAGAATTGCTAATTTTCGTTACGCCTTGACCTTACACATTAACGTACCATACGCGAGGCCTGAGATTGTTACCCAGCCTTAATTTACACAGTAAATAAATAGAATGCATTCCAGCCTTCCAGTCAATACGCACTGACTCTTAATATCTCTTTTCTAAAGTGGCTAACGTTCTGATCGTAGTACCAACTATCATTTGGTTAGACTGGAAACACTTATTTGCAATGCAAGTATCAAGAAGAAACATTTAGTAGCAGTCTTCTTTGATGTAGTAAAGGCATATGACACAATATGGAAGTACGGGATACTAAATGACCTGCACGATCTGGGTCTAAAAGGCCGTCAGCCATCTTTCATATCAAATTTTCGCTCAGACAGGGAAATCAAAGTAAGAGTGGGCTCTGCCCTCTCAGATATGCACGAACAAGAGATGGGTGTGCCTCATAGCGGTATTTTATCTGTGACGCTTTTTAATATACAAATCAATACATCGTAAAGTGTTTAGCCCTGGTGTGATTGCTCATTATACGTTTATGATTTGTTTTTAATTTCTTATCGATCAAAGCACATGCATACAATTTAAAGGCAACTGCAACAAAATATCAACAAGATCCAAAATTGGGCCAGTAATAGCGGTTTCAAATTTGTTTTCAAAATCTAAAACATTATGGATGCATTTGTCTTTTGCGAAGACATCATGATGACCCTAAACTCACGCTGGACACAACACTTTTTTCCAGTTGTTAAGCAAACACAGTTTTGGGGTATTATCTTCGACATAAAACTGACTTTTATTCCACACGTCAAGAATTTGAAAGCTAAATGCTTGAAATCTTTAGATCTACTTAAAGTAGTTGCACACACTGACTGGGATGCCGATAAAACTGTCATCCTAAAAAAAATTATAGAACATGTATCCGCTTCAAACTAGACTATAGTTGCGTTGTTTATGGTTCAGCTAGGAAGTTATATTTGAAAATGCTTTCATCATTAGGGAATAAGTCTCGCCCTGGAAGTATTTAAGCCATCTCCATGTGAAAGCCTTCTGGCGGAAGCAAAGAACCACTTTATCATATCACATAGAAATGCTTTATGTATAGCAAACCATCTAAACCCTGCATTTTCTGCTGTTTGTTTCATTTTCTTTCAATCCAAATACAAAATATTATACGAAAACAAACCAAATGCCATACCTTCATTTGGCATGAGAATATCATCCGGCCTTGACGATATCAAAATTTATCTCTCTACAGTTCATAAAACGTTTGTCTCGGAAACACCACCTTAGCTCCTTAAACAACCTAAAGTGCTTTTTACATTACACGATGGGAAACAATCTGAGACAAACCCTTCCATCTTCCAAAACTCTTATAATGAACTCCACACCAAATTTAGAAACTACACTAGAATTTATACTGATGTATCAAAGGATGAGGAAAAGGCTGCTGCAACCTTCGTTAGTGGCAAACATATAACCAAAGTTCGTTTGCCAAACGATGCATCATTTTTATGCCGAAATCAGAGCAACAGACCTTGCTCTGAAATGTATCGAAAACAAACGTATTTTAAATAGCATTATCTTATGTGACTCACTATCAGTGTTTCAGTCAGTACACAATATATAACTGGAGAACCCATTATTAGTCAATCACCTCATCAAAAATTAGGAGCTCAGTACATCCTTCAATATAGTATACTGTTGTTACATAGCCATATTGGTAGTAAAGATAATGAAGAAGCAGATCACGCTGCGAAGATGGTTCTATCCCAAAAAACATCTGATTTTTCATTACCGGTTACTTATTTTAAACCACGTATAAAAAGTACCTACGCCTGAAGTGGCAGGCATCTTCAAAATATGCAGTAATTAATACACTTCACTCCATGAAACCAACCCTGGGAGAATGGACTCCTTCCGACAAAACCATCCGTAGGGAGCAGGTAGTCATTGCAAGAATCAGAATTGGTCATACATAAATAACCCACTCCCACATTCTAGAAGGTGAAGATCCACCTGAATGCGTTACATGCAATGAACCTTTCACTGTTAAACACTTTATGACCGTGTGTTCCGACCTGCAACCTACGCGTGATAAGTACTATAATGTACATGACATGAAGGAAGTTTTTGATACTATACATAACACTTGTATTTTAGATTTCCTGAAGGAATTAAATCTTTATTTTAAACTATTACTTGTATGCCATCATCTAGAGAATTTTTATCTAATGTAAATACCGTCCCATATTGACAACATCTTTTCAACTGTACTCATCAACAGACTCCATTTACATTTCCCGTTGATTGGGAAGCTTCATATTTTACTGCTACCCCAACATCATAGCATTGTACTTTGCACTATTTGGTTTTTTATATCGCTGGTTGATATTACATAATATATTATTTGTAAACATGTATACATACAACATATTGTATGGCCATAAGTAGCATAAACGTGCAGGTGCGCCGTTAAAATTCAATCAACCAACCAATCAAATCCTGGGTTTGTTAGACTCACGAAAGATCTTTTTTTCGTCAAAAATCATTCTGACTTTAACTTTCGTTTTAGTGCTTGCAAATAAAGGTATTGCATTTTGAACCTATCTCAACGTGTTCTTTTTCTTCAAGTTTGTATGTATCTAGCTAAATATAGCAAGCTGGAACTAAATTTAATATGGTAAGGTATATGGGGCAAAGAGAGGATGAAGCCATGGATGATTGGTGTCCCAATCAAAGTATCATAATGCTGATCAAATCCATTTAGTCATACATAGTCTATTTTACAGTCTATATAAAGGTTTTATTTCCTTTTTTTATGTTAGAGGTTTCACTTTCTACCCACTTTTGGCTTCAACTATTAATATTTGCTCTATTCCTGTAATTTTAACTTCTCAATAATCATTGTTTGTCATGGTTGCCTGTTTGTCTTTAACAAAAAAAACGATTTATTTTTTGACACACGCTATCCAGGCTATGTCTGCCGTTTGTTCTAAATTACGAAACAATGAATAATTTATATTTTATAAATGTTTTTATAACGTTCGCTCATTACGTCTCTGATATGCAATATATATATATATATATATATATATATATATATATATATATATATATATATATATATATATATATATATATATATATATATATATATATATATATATATGAGAGAGCGTGAAAGAGAGAGAGAGGGAGATAGAGAGACAGTCATACAGAGATAGAGGGAGATAATTATAAATTAATATTCAATGTAATTAATATTATAATAGAGGTTAGGTAAATTTTAATTCGTACATTACTGGTATTCCAGCCTAGGTCCGTGGGTAAACGCCAACCTATTGCCTTTCCTGCACACACGAGTCTGTATTCCATCACGACTAAACACACATCGCAAACATAATGCAAATGAATAGGTGTTACATACACTTATGTTTAGTAGACACACGCGTCTGTCGCTTAGTATGTGTGTGTTTGTGTACGATATAGATTTCTAAAGTAGCATTAACGTGGCATTTAGTCCCATTTAGTCACATTATCCTGACACCAGACCGACCAGTCCTAACACTAACTTCTTAATGCTGAGTGCCAAGCGAGGCAGCTGTTAGTGCCATTTTTGTAAATCTTTGGTATGATTTGGCCGGGGATCGAACCCACGAGCTCCCGCATCCAAGGCAGACGCTTTGACCACTGAGGCACCGGAGGGGCATCACGACCCGAAAACTAATTCTCATCTATCTATCCAGTCATTCCGGATTGCAATGAAAGAAATCAAGGTTTAAGTATTGAGAAATATAAATATATACCAAATAGAACGCAAAGCGCTATTCCTGGATTCTCTAGGAGAATGCTTGGCAGGCAGAGTTCATTATTTAAGACAAATAATGATAACATATAATTTAGATAATTTTAAATTCGTACTCTTTCGTATATATACCATGTACTAACAGCATAATATACGTGTAGACATTGCTCAGGTCGGATACTATGACATTTCTCGCTTTATATCTTTCTTCTGCTTTATATATGCGTTGTAATTTCCTCTATTTTTGATATTATGCCATCTATCTTTTATGGGAAATTATAAGCCTTACCTTTTCAATTTGATATAGTTTGCTCGTGTCCTTGAACTTATACATGTAAATGTGTAATCAACAAATTGTGAAACCATCAATGAGAATATTTAATAAGTAAGCATCTTATGCGTTGAAAAGATATACAGCAAATGGGTAAAGACAAAATAACCTTGACGAACTGTTCACCTGTTCTTGATCTGTTTGAAATACGCCTTTTAATATAAGTGAATGGGGATAGGAGAAGCACATTGGTGGTTTTAGATAAAAAAAAAAATTGTGTTAAATTACAACGATATAAGGTCGGAACTAAAGATTCTTAAAAATACTTTCTTTGTATTTCTTAAGTTCTTAAATACGCGTACGCCTGAATATTTTTTTTTTCATTCTGCGGTCAATTTTAAATATAATGCTGCATCCCCTTATTATAAGTATTGTTTGAATACGCCGAAAAATATGACGGGGTTAGAACTATCCCAGCTTTACAACTCTAATCTAAATACTACTAGTATTTTTAGCATCATCTTTGATTAAACGATTTACCTATGTAAAATAACGTTAGGTGCAGACAATAAATTAATCTTGAGGCTGCAACATAGAGCACGATTTAAAAACGTATACACGGTTTATATTAACCTATACGATCCCATTTAATCGAACCAATTATCAATTCAAGATTGTTCCCATCGTTCCATTAGAACCACTGAGCTGACAACTTATTTGTATTCAGTTTGTATGTTATGCCTTCATTGCATATATACCATACATATTTTAGTACAATATCCCCATGATAGTAGTGATAATATTTCCTTATGATTTATGTGAACGTGATGAAAAAACTGACAATGCAACCAGAATTTCCGTGCCGATGAGTGCATAGGTATGTGTGTGAGATGCACGTGTTTAAAATGGGTAAGAATATGATTTGGGTTCCAAACCTGAAAATGTGTTTCTTTCTTGAAAGTAAAATCTTACCAGTCAAAGGTCATGACATATGCAATATCAAAAGCAGCCATATTAATGACGCAGATGACGACGCAAAATCACGTGTAATCTCTCTTGATGATTAATAATTGCTTCTAGCAGATTTGGACTTTAAGTTATAAAGCACCTAGGTGATAGACTCTATACAAAAGAAGACTGGTTCACTAAAATATGCCCTATTCAGTCATATGATTACGTCGTGAAGAAAAGATGAAATGTAAAGGACGGGAGGCATCAATTTTGTACAATGAAACATATTGGACCGTCAAACAAGTTGGAGAACCGAAAGCTTTGTACAGGTTCTTCGTTTTAAAATGATCAGAACAATTGATTTACATCAAATGGTTGATGATCTCACAATAAGTTGTTTTGGTGTAACAGACCCGATAGCAGAGGGAAAAGCATTTTTTGGTAGTCTGTCTAGTTAAAATGTATGTTGTTTGTTGGAATAACTTGTATCATCTACATAATGGAAATATCCCTAAATGTATGTTGTACAAACTGCGGTTACAAGAGAAATTGAAGACATAAATTATGGATGAAAGACACGTCAGTCAATTAACAAATTATTCATACTGATAATTTTAACCACAGCAATATCATCTCCGAAATGTACTTTTTGTATGCTTTCTATGTGTAAACACAAACGACATTGAGTTTACCCGTTACTAGTTTCTATATATTTTCCATTGCACTGCTCACATCTCTGGCCGTATTCTAATATATTCTACCCAATGATGAGTTGACTAAATGCTTAATGTAACATTACTGCTTGTGCATTGTGTCGTTTTAATCAACTAAACACATCGCAACGCTTGGAAAGCTTTGTAAATTGACACAGCACATACATCATGCCCAAATATTATATCCAAATGATCTAATGCGAGCTATAACAATTATTACCAAGCTCAACATTTACATGTTCTTGTATCCTTGTTTAGCTTCAACATTCGTCCACCGTACAACGTGTATTTTAAAACAATTTGATGAAGTCATTTATAACGGTCTGGCTTGGAATTGCCAAACCTTAATATCCAATAGGTAGTGAATTTTTACAACATAATATGTAGCCATAAATGTTAACAAGTTTTAATACGTAGCGAACCGTTCCGGCGCCATGGTGGTTACAGCGTCCGTCTCGGCAGCGAGAGGTCGTGGGTTCGACCCGCGGCCGAGTTATACCAAAGACTTACAAACAATGGTACTCACAGCTACCTCGCATGACGTTCGGCATTAAGAGGTTAGTGTTAGGACTGGTCGGCCTGGTCGCAGGATAATGTCAATGGATGGGACATCATGCTATATGTCTGCGGTATGATGTACCAGTGCTAGATATCACTATAAACTGCCACACCACAGACATAGTAACGATATGACTGAACAATTGTTAAATCTACGTTGAAAATCCCAATCACACACACACACGCGCACATACACACACAGTACGTATCACTACATCCCGATGTGTAGAAATGGAAAATAGCGAACATACAATCCACATAGTGATGGTTAGTGCTACGTGATAGCAGGAAGTCCACTCTCGATTACGACTTTCATAAAATGTCACTAGTTTCACACGGCTTTAATTATGCACCTTCCCAGGGCATTCGTTTACTGACATTGACTGCCCAATTATTTGTGGCCCATTCTTGACCAGTTCATCTAGTGGTTCCTATCACATGTTATCTCCACAGCAACAGGTCCTACTTTAAGTCATTCTGTTGTTTGAGGTTATACTTGCACGTGCAGTATCAACGTGTTTGTTCTCTATGTCTGTTTCAAATTCAACAATTATAACGTATCCGTATTTTAATTTATTAGCAATCCACTGTGTTATGCTTGTCTAATATATATTACTACAAAATATGTATATATTTAACAATTCTCATCCCATAAATATAGCATTAAGCCAGATGCACACTTACACACCCACACACAAACACACACCAAGGGTGGTTGCAAATTCGTCCTGAATAAATGGGCGCCCTGAAGAAAAGTAGTCATTGGTGCACGTCAATCTTGCAAGTCAATACCGCATAAACAACACCAAATTATTTTCTAGACACTAAGGCAACGGCAATAATTCCAACACCCGGTGATAATCAAAGTAAGAAGCATAATGTATTATCTTCTAGTTAATTCTTACTTTGCAATTATATATATATATATATATATATATATATATATATATATATATATATATATATATATATATATATATATATATATATATATATATATATATATATATCTGACTGATCCAGTGCTGTTGACGAGAAGCAAGCATTGCGACAGTAAGACATTATTGTAAACATTATTTTGTTTACGTAAATCAGAAGTTATAAAATGACATTTTATCTCAATATACGGTTCATTCGTTTGTTTTGGTCGGTATACATATGCATAGTAATGTGGATATAGTTCTTTCAATTATCTTTTGAATGTGTACGCCCTTTCGAATTCAAACTACTTGCGTTTGTTTTTGTTTAATTTTGTTAATATGCGTATTGTATTAAATGTTTCACATGACTGTATTTCATTGCTGAACTGTGCAGAAAGAGATTAGACAACACGACCCTGAGTTATATAGTTATATAGGCCCTGTTCGGTCGATGTGGATTAGATACATATTAGTGTGTGTGGAAGGACAAAAGTGCTTTCGTTTCACAAATATAGTGTTGATTGGCACGAATATTAAGTTAGGACTTACCATTGATTAAAACGAACCATTTCTTATACAGGGATAGCGCTCAAAATAAACTTACACCTTTGTTTCGTTTACTTGATGGTCATTTTAAGTATACCAACGTTTTATTCCATCACTATATGTATTGTTAAAACTATGCAGAAAAATGTTCCAGGGTTAGACTGTCCCCAGCTATATATATGTCATCCAGATACTACTGTGTATAATATATTTTTGCTAGCGTACCATGTGATGTCAAATTTAACGTTGAACAATGGTGACAAAAGGATTGGTGCATACGGTAAATTTATCTTAAGACTGCAACAGCTAGCGCGATTTATTAAAATTTAAAATACATTTATTTGCGACTAAATAGGAAAAAAATCCAATGCAAACAATAAACTAAAGATAAAGTCACTGGTTACTGAGCTACAATCTTCTAAAATATTGTGTTCCATAAACATGTACGGGTAATGTCAAAGTAATGATCGTTCTCCCTTACCAAAAACTCAGTTATGTGCAAAGAGTTGAAATGATGTCTCTTTCAGATAGTGCAACTACTGCTATGTTTGAGTTCCTGTGTGTGTGTGTGTATGTGTGTGTGTGTGTGTGTGTGTGTGTGTGTGTGTGTGTGAGAGAGAGAGAGAGAGAGAGAGAGAGAGAGAGATGGAGTTTTAACTTAGTTTTAAAACATTTTCCGCCATATTTCTACGATGTCTGCAATGTGGTGGTTTATGGTGATATCTAGCATCGAGGCGTTATGCCGCAGACATGTAGCATGATGTCACACCCAGTCAGATTATCATGATAAGAGGCTGATCACTCCTAACACATGCCTCTTAATGCAGAGCGTCAAGCGAGGCTGCTGGTAGTATACTTTTTTCTAAAAAGTCTTATGAATGACTCGCTCGGTGATGTAACAGGGCACCACGAAATAACAACAGTGGTAAATACACATTACAGCCTTATTGAAATATACAGAAATACGAATATTTGATGTTTATTACAATTTCCAGTTCATAATTCACATATCGATTTCATTTTTGTACATTTAATCATACTATCTTTCTTCGCCTAACTATCAAGCAACCCTATAATGATTAATATTTGTGTTAAGCTAGAATGTACATACTATGCAATTTTACAATTTCAACTTTAGGGGATATTATAAAGATGACGTGATTGAGACCGGGCTGTACAGATTTATTAGGGTAGCTATGCATTAGAAATCTTCACTAATACAACAGATATGTATTCGGCAATGTTTCACATAAAACCTACACGTAATGTTCTGATAATGGAAACATTTAGATGAGCTGTCAGCTATTCATCGAAACTATTAACAATATTTGCATTATAAGACAATTTATTATCAGTTGCTTAAGTAATAGTAGTACTCCCGATATTATAATCATTATTATTCTTAGTATTGATGTTGTTGGAGAGTAAATGGCAGAGAGAGAGAGAGAGAGAGAGAGAGAGAGAGAGAGAGAGAGAGAGAGAGTAAATGAGAAAAAATAAAGCTGCAGTCGTGGTGCATATTTCGTGTTTACATGACAAATCGGAAATTAATATTCCATTACACATAGTCAATATATTTCATCATTCTGTGTTTTAATTTTATCTTTATTTTAAGCAAATATAGCTTGCCCTCTCCTAGTGTATCAAAATTACAACATGTACATCCGTTAACCGTTATTTCAAACTATAACTTGTATGCCATCACTTAGAGCATATTTACGTAATGTAAATACTGTTCCGTGTTTTGAATATCTTTTCATGTCTTCATTAACATACACCATTTACATCTCCCTTTGACAGGTAAGCTTTATATTTTACATACCTATTTACTTTGATCTCTTTTGGTTTTTATTATATCGCTGGTCGATATTAAACTTGTAAACCGTTTTTAAACATTTTACGTATAACCTATTGTATGGCGCTGTAATGCAGAAAAGTGCCGATGCGCCGTTTAAAACAGTTAATCAATCAATCAATCGGATCGACGTGAGAGCAGTACCAGAAAGTAAAAATATGCACCTTATTCTAGAATTCCTTTCCGACTTCAAAAATAGAGGGCCAAAAAAAAAACAACTAAAAACGCAATCTTTTGAGCAAATGTATGCACCTCGATGTATTTAAGTGTGATGACCGGCCTAAGCAGAACTATTGTGTTTGACCCTAGCCATTTTGTATATTTGCGTCAATAATGGATGCTTAATGACACCGAAAGTATATCGTTATTCTAACACTACATGCATTAGCTACACTTGTAAGCACATGTATTCAAAATACATTTGTGGAGTTTAAAAAAATATATAGTAGACCCATACTTACAAAATGTAAATAAATCCCTTAGAACGTAAGGCTCCTGTGTGTTCCTTCCACGTACTTCGTCTGCGGAAAGTCTTCTAACTGTTATCAGTCCCAATACTTTATTAAAACATGTATCTAAAAATAATTTTCTCTACCTGCCTAACATGTGAGATTGTAAATTATTACTACGCCGTCTCTACTCGACAATTCAAATGACTTCACTTGATATGTGGTTTCTACTAGAATATAGCGCAGAATAAATGAACAACAGCGAATTCCTGTACTGGTATACATGTCTTCGATTTTCTATTTTTTAAATTTGAATATCTATCTATATATCTGGTATACATGTCTTCGATATCAATTTTTTTCCTTAGTCTGATTAGTACTGCTAGTATTGGAACCATTACTACAACTCTTTTTACCTTTACCACTTCTTCTACCTCTAATTCCGCTTTGTATGTCTGTATATTGGAGTTAATGAAGATATATTACACGTTGACTATACGAGTGTTACTGTAAGACAGCTCATTGAATGTATTCATGTACATTTCAGATTGTGAAAATTGTATTTATGATGACAATATAATCTTGCTTGGCAAACACAGTTTTAATATTGCTAGCGTTTGTTGTGTGTGTGTGTGTGTGTGTGTGTGTGTATATATATATATATATATATATATATATATATATATATATATATATATGTATATGTGTGTGTATGTGTGTGTGTGCGTGCTTTGCTCGCGTACATGTATGTATGAAGGTATGTATGTATGTATGGATGGATGTGTATATATATATATATATATATATATATATATATATATATATATATACACGTGTTTGACCCATGCCATGTATGTATGTATGTATGTATGTATGTATGTATGTATATATGTATGTATGTATGTATGTATGTATGTATGTATGTATGTATGTATGTATGTATGTATGTATGTATGTATGTATGTGCATACATGGGTAGCTGGCTGGATGGCTGGATGGCTGGATGGCTGCCCGCAAGAAACAAACACTCACGTCAATCTGTCCCTATGTATGTCCGCGCGCGCGCGTGTGTGTGTGTGTGTATGTACACAGTCATGTATGGTTTGAACACTTAAAGTAAGTGTAGGCATCCCTAGAGTGATACTGCATGGCTCTAAAATAATGATAACGGTCAAATGGATTCACATTTTAAAGTAAAAGTTCAATTTTGTCATGTGAAATTAAAAAGTAAATCAGCATGACTGATATTTTATGGCTTATCGTCTGGATTAGTCAGCTCATACAAGGTTTATTCTATATGTCTGCAATGTTCGGGCATCAAGAAGCTAACACAAATTTTGACTTTGTATGTAACTTTCAAGTCCCAAAATGTTGCACAGTAGATCTGTTGTAGTTGGCGGCGAAACCAGGTTGTGTCACAGGGACTGCAGAGACATCTGATCGAAACTGAAGGTAAGCGGGGATAACTGAGATGATATATAATTCACTGGCAAAATTAATGTTGACGTGTTTAGTAGGAAAAGAGCTTCAACAAGATCCTGACTGAAGGCTCAAACCTCTTTGGATTCAGTCAGTCAGAACCCAGGAATGATTCCACTTAGGAACAAATTAAGTTATTATTAATCAAAACTTGATGCCAAACGAGAGGTCTTTGTTGTGACGAAGATCTTCATTGCCGGAAAGTGTGCGACATCATAGATAGGTAGCCCTTAATAGTAATTGGAGCCAAAAGTTTCTCCTCAAAAAGCAAAAAGAAAGTCATATTCTTGTGGGCCAGATGCACTTGGGACAAATGCTTTAGATCTTTCACCGTCCCAGAAAACTGAACACTTCCCTTTCCAACAGTTCATTTGCCATGCGGTGTGAATGAGTCGCAGATGACCGATCCAATGGTGATTGTGATGGACAGACTTGAAGAGCTGTCTTTTTGTTTGCACATGGAAAGATATACATGGTGACTAGTATAATTGGTGGAGGAAAACCACTGTAAAGCACTGACATGAATGACCGACCCGCAGCAAGATACTCTTAAGCTTTCTCACATAATCAGTTGTCACTGATAAGGAACACGGGATTACCAATATGTCACACAAAGCAGTTTTCAGTACATAACCACTCTGGAAAATGCATTATGTACAATTGATATTTGCGTTAGCGATGCATTTGGATGCATCCTTGAATCGAGTCCGTGGTATTTATAGATTTTATGAACACCGTGCATACATGTGGGTAATAACATAATTTAACATTAGTATAATTTGATTATACGTGTTAACGTTTTCGAAAACCATAGCTAATAACTTCACTCATACCTAATTCATTTTAGTGCGAACATGATTCAGTTATAAACTTAATAACAGGCAGGTGTGAAATTGCAGTCTGAATAACTAAATATTTGAGATATTCCTAACGTTATTAATTGCTAGAACCCACACACACACACACACACACACACACACACACACACACACACTTGTCTCAAATATACTAACAACTGCACATAAACGAAACCAACACTTGATTGGTCATTCCTGATTGAGGTTTGCATTACCATCTGTACAACTTTCCAAGATGTAGATCAATACTTATTAAAAAATCTTCTGATACAACCAATACCAGACTATGTCATACGATGATGACGTCATCATTTAGTAAGTCTCCAAAGGCAAGGATAGAGTAATATGTTCTAAACGTCGCCTACACCTACACTAAATAATGACCATTAAAATCTAATAAATCTATAACCAAAATACAAACTTATTGTAATTAGTTCTCGAAAACTACTTCAATAATTCATACATTAGTGTCAGATATTAGTTGCCTTTGCGGAAAGTTGGCCGAAATCGCTTAACTGCTCGAGATAGGCTCTTCCGAGTTTGTGCTATATTTATGATATTTGTGCTTGTTCTCTATCATCGTCTACATTATTGTGTTTCATCATGCATTGGCTGTTCCGTTCGTATGTGTTAATTCATTTCCTTGTTTTGGAAACGAGAACAATTAGAATTTTTCTCAACTGTTTTATCCCAACGTTAAGACGTCATTTGTTTTTGAATAAACCGCCGTCACGTGACGGCTTACAATACGACGGACCCTCATTAATTGGATTAAATGACCACACCATGGTTCGAGATACTACATTGTGCTCAAGACTAAACGAACTGGGAATACATTCATCATTTCTTAAATGTAAACGGAAGCGATAAAAGAAACGTTCTTTCAAAGCTGGCCGGTGTAGAACAGGAAGAAGAATTCCAGTTATCTCCCTTTCGCCCGTAACGGATAAACCACTTAAAAATTATGCCGTTAATTTTAATAACCTGTTCAAATGACCGTTGTGTCAAGTGTCCCAGGGATGCCACTACGTATTGCATCATTCAGAGCTCAGTCAGTAGGATCACCGGAAAAGCGCACATAAATTGTTAATTTTATCAACGACCAGAATATTGACGTCTTCTTCCTGACAGAAACTTGGTTACATTCCGCAGGTGATGAATCTAAGTGTGCGGATTTAACACCCAGCGATTACTCCATCAAGTCGTTCCCCCGCAACTCTCGCGGAGGAGGAATTGCTGTAATTATAAAGAATTCCATGATCAAATGCCTTAAGTACAAGACAGCCTTCAATTTCTGCCACACATCGTTTGAACTAGTCCAAACAACGCTCACACTGGAACAAAGGTCAATCCATTTTTTTTCTGTCTCTACCGTCCTCCTCCTAGTAGAAAAAAACAAGCTGACTGAATCTCTCTTTTTGGAACAGTTTCCAAATCTTCTAGAGTATGGAAATTCGATAGGTGGCAACCTAATTATTCTTGGAGATTTCAACTTTCACTTTGACTGCCCTGGTCAACCATACATGTCAAAACTCCTTGACTCCATTCATGTTTTCAATCTTAAACAGTCAGTTAACCATCCTACCCATAAACTTGGTCACATTTTAGACTAGTTTCTTTGTAGACCTAATGCTCTTGTATCTTACGAACTTGCTACGGATCACCTCTGCATTGTATGCCATCTCGACGTATCTGTCCCTAACCCCCTACAACTCTATTTTCTACTAAGAGAAACCTCCATATGATAAATAGAACCAAATTCATGCATGACATCCAAGAAAACCTAACAACTTTCTTACATCCAACAGCGGAACAACTCGATAACTGCCTGAATTCATTGCTTGAAAAACATACCCCAGCCACCAAATGCAGAGTATCAAGAAAAAAAAGTTTTCTCCATGGTATAGCAGTGTTAGGGACCAGCTTCGCACTGCTAAAAGACATCGCCGAAAAGCAGAGAGGCTTTGACTTTCCACCAGACTCACTATTCATAAACAAATCTACGAAGCCGCTAAGAAGAACGTCACAAACATAGTCCATTTAGCCAAATCATCCCACTACAGTACTAAGATCACAGAGAGTTCCAGCTGCAAAGAGCTCTTCGAGATAACTAACAAACTAATGTCAAGGAACAAATGTACACCACTTCCAACAACCTTCTCTCCACTAGACCTACCAGACCAATTTACTTCACCGTTTCCAGCATGTATTTGGCATTCAGAATATAGCATTACAGTGGTTCAAGTCCTACTTAGTTAACAGGACACAAATTATATCTGCAATGGAATACACTCCAGCCCAGTTGACGTATATTGTGGTATTCCACAGGGATCTGTTCTTTGACCTGTTCTTGGACCTGTTCTCTTCATTCTTTATACTCAGCCGCTCTCAAGTGTCATAGATCATCACCCAGTGTCGCACCAATTGTATTCTGATGACACCCAAATATACAAGTCTAACCACCCAACTCAAGTTGATGCTACCATCCATGGAGTAGAGAAGTGCATTTCTGATGTGAAATCATGGATGACATGTAACAAGCTGCAGATGAATGATGATAAAACTGAGGCTGTTCTGATCACAACACAAAGACTTTCTCATTCACATCCTTTACCTCAGGCAATAAATATCAGCAACACCTACATTAAATTCTCACAGTCAGTACGGAAACTAGGCGTTACTCTAGACAGTACTCTCACATTGCACGAACATGTCATGAACATATGCAAGGCAGCATATCTTGAATTGAGACGCATCAGTTACATTCGTAAATATCTTTCAGTTGATGCCACTAAAACATTCAGTTGATGCCACTAAAACACTTGTGTCTTCATTAGTGCTTTCAAGACTGGACTTTTGTAATTCAATTCTGTCTGGTTCGTCACAATATTTACTCCAAAAACTTCAAAACGTTCAAAACACAGCTGCACGGATCATCTTTAGAGTACCTCGATCAGAGCACACCTCACCACTGCTCTGTTCCCTATATTGGCTATCAATTCGATACAGAATCAAACACGAAATTTGTTTCTCTGTACTATGTTTCAATGACAGACTCCAGTCCAACATACCTATCCAGCCTCACCGATGTGTAAACACCAAGTAGATCCTTACGCTCTTCTTCTGATAATCGTATACTCGTTGTTCCCAAGGTGAAAACAAAGTCATATGGACAACGTTCGTTTGCACACCAGGGCCCGGCGACGTGGAACGAATTGCCCATTGAAATTAGACACAAAGACACAGTGGTCCCTTTTAAGAGTGCTCTTAAGACTTACCTGTTTCGACCGCAGGGACAAACTTAGCGACTTAATCATGTTTTGTATCTTATATGTTTTCAGCATGTTTTTATGTTTTCCAATTTCATTGTTTTTGTCATTTGTTGTTCTGTAGTGTAGTCATTTCATTATTGATGGTGTAAAGCGCTTAGAGCTTCGTAAGAGTAGGCGCTATACAAAGTCCTCATTATTATTATTATTATTATTATTGCCTTTAGACCGATCCGCTGGCCTAGTGGTTAGAGCGTCTTTATCGGATATGGGAGGTCGTTGGTTCGATTCCCGGCCAAGTCATATCAGAGTCTTTTATTCAGAATGATAATAACATCTCCATCGCTTGGCGCTCAGCATTAGGAGTTAGTGTTAGGATTGGTCGGCCTGTTGTCAGATTAATGTGACTGGCTGAGACATCATGCTACATGTCTGCGGCATAATAGTCCATACTGTAGACCTGGTAGTGACATGACTGAATTTTGCGTAACGCTATGTTAAAAACACACACACACACACACACACACACACACACACACACACACTACCTTCATTTCCAAATAACCAAACTATTTTCCTGAGAAATGATTATAAATAAAGTGAGAATATGTATGGATAATACGCATTAATGATTTTAATCCTGCATAAAATATTCAATATCCATGGTGTCATGCACATCTAGACAACTAATCAATTTTAGCAGATAGCATAATTAATTCACGTTTGGAACATTGCACATCAATTGCATCCCCTTATTATGCAAAATACATATATAGCCAATACTGGTGTTGTTGTTGTTGTTGTTGTTGTAGGGTTTGAGGCCATTTTTCAGCACACGATAGGCTATACATGGCGGCCAGTATTAATGGTTGAGGAGGAACCTAGGAAAACATCTGGAAAGAACCATCGACCCACGAGAATTTACTTGCAAGCTTTCTCACATACTCACATTGGTCAAATCTGACACTCGAACTCACGATGACAGAGGTGAGGTTGTAGTAATCCGTAACGGAGAGCGCTTTAATCCACTCGTCAACAAGATTAGATCATTATTATGTATCTATAATATGGCACACGCTAGAAGTAATCAAAAACTATCTTCCAGTCCGTGATTCTTTTAGGCAAAAACTACAAGAACGTCAACAATTTCAGGTTGAGTTTGCAGAAAGTTCAGAACAATTATTTAAACATGTAACAAAGGTTACTGAAATAGTTGCAGATGCTACTGAAAGTCTTTCGTCTAACGTTAGAACAAACCGCTATCGCTGACAAAAAAGCAGAAAGAACAATAACAACAAAAACAGATTTAACGAGATCTTCCATCTGAAATAAGCGCCCAACCTCCCACTGTAGATGAAGTAATACTTGCAGGTATTGTCAACTTTGTTCTGACATAAGTGAAATACAAATAGATCTTGCAGCTAAACCTACATATTGAATGTATAAATAAAGCGGAGGTGGTATTAAAGATCTTTAAGAAAATGTTACAGATAATGATTTGTCTCGTTTTGCATTAAATGGATTTCATGAAAAATCTGAATTGTTAGAACCCATGTACATTAATGTAAATAATGATAATGTTTTAATGGATATATCGAATAAATTAAAATACAAATAAAGCACGCTAAAAATGATAATCCAAAAGACAAAAATATTTTGAAGAAATAGAATCGTCTGCTGAATCATAAAATCAATAGCCACAACCTCTTCAATAACAACTCTCTGAACCACAGCCTCTTCAACCACAACCACAACCACAACCACAACCACAGTCTCCTCAACAACAACCACAGCCTCTTCAATAACAACCGCAGCCTCCTCAACAACAACCACAGCTTCCTCAACAACAACTACAGCCTTCTCAACAACAACGACAGCCTCCTCAACATCAACAGCAACCTCCTCAACAACAACCACACCCTCCTCAACAACAACCACATAAACGTAAGTTTATGTTAAGGGTAAACTACCGTTAAAGGTTTTAGAGATATCAGGAATTCGGTACGAGAAGAAGTAGCAGACATTTCTTCACATGGATACAATGAACAGAAAAATATTATTTTTAATTATATTAAAATTGGCGCATTTCCACACCGACGATGGAAGTCTCTTAATGATCAAATTAATTATTTATCAGCGAATTTTTAATAAAGCACAAGAGCGATAACTCTTTACCCGCTCTACATATCATTTACAAAGTTATTTCTCGTTACCGGTTTCTATCTAACAATATTTAAATTTAATTTCGTGATTATATTTTTGGAAAACGCCGTCCTCTTTATGCCATTTGTCACATACTGTATTGAATACATGCAAATATCGAAATGTTTACCATCTTCATGGATTGACTAAAGTATTTGTTTTCTCACGTATCTCTGATACAACTGATCTGGTGCACTTATCATTAAAACCAACATTTCCAAACGTGTTATTCTGACATTGTGTAACAACACTTAAATTGATCAACGAGTTATCGACCTTTACACAGTTGATATGATCGATCATGAGATTGTTTTTAATTAATCCATTGAAACATAAAAATATGAAAATATGACAGACATACATTTTATTCCCAGCACTGATCTCGATATAACCAGTTTTAATGAAAATACCAACTACTTTTGTTTAGTCGATTGTTCCTGACGAGATGTTTAGTAATATTTGATTACTGGAGGCTTCATAAATTAATTTTGCTTCAATTTATATAAGATATTGTTTCTCTAAATCATATTTTAGAAATCGTTCTATATAGCGCTTATTATAACCATTTCATTCTCATTATTTTATTTTTAAAATCTTAATATCTGTTTAGCTTTCTGTACGTTTTAACACTTTATGTGCACATAGTTGCGTTTCTCCTCTAACCTCAGCACATCATTTTAACACGGTTCTGGTCTTAGATTTCCACGACGTACACTTTGTAAATGATATCCGCAACATTGATTTACACAGGTGTTTTTACAAGGGTTTAAGAATCTTTCTTTGACCCCTTGCATATATTCGTTGTTTGAATCATGATATATATTGTTCATTTTTGATAATTGTCTCAATTATAATATGGAGTTAACATTCAAAACTATACGCGACGTCGACGTTATCAATGCTACACTGAACGGCCAACGACCAACAATGATTATTAGTTATCTCCACTATAAAATATATATTCTCAAAATACATTTACTGTATTAACAGAAACAGACAATACTACTTGGATGATCCGCGACAAACTTGTCCATGTCCTTCATAATTAAAACAACTGTTGTAGGTAGTTAAAATGCCATACCAAGAATGTTGATTGGTAATGACAAACCGTATTATAAACGAGCGTTTAATGTTACCGCAGTTATTTATGAGATATATCTGCTGAATGATATTCCCAGCAATGATGATATAAAACCAAAGAAATCGTTCAAAATAAATTGTGTAGCCGAACGAGTAACGCAACATGTTTATAACTGCGATACGTGGCATAGGTTTAATGGATCTAAGACGTAAAAAATAACCGAGTCAGCATAACTATTTAATGATTTAGGAGCGTCTCTCAAAGACGTGGTTGAGACAGCAAAGAGTCTAAATTTCTCATAATAATAAAAACGATCAATGAATATATTTATATTTACCCAAAGAGGACGATATGATCATAAACGACATTACACAATAATAATTATTGAATTGACGAAGCTGAACTTGATTTTATATGTGTTGATGTAACGAAAAGAAATATATTTATAAGTCGCAAAAAAAGGCTTTTTTGTCTAATAGAACTATATTAGGTACAATTGATGGTTACATTGATGGAATGTCACCACTGTTAACCATTTCAGTTCTTCTAAAAATTTATTATCGTTGATAAACAGATTTCCAAAAAAAGAAGAGAATCTACAAATTAATGTTGTAGACAAAAATATTCAGAATTGCTGACTCAGTGTTATATAAGTACTGCTTACGGTGTATCGTGGGGCGAATGGAGAATGAAACGAAAATTTACATAATTATTCTCAATCTGCCGACGCTGAAGTCAGGAAAGTATATTACAAAAACAATCAAACGTTAAAGCTATCGTCTACAACGTCAGTCTATAATCCTGCAACTATATATAAAATCTTTTGATGTTAACAGGTCCCGGGATCTGGTAAAACAGATTTGTTTCGAAATGTTGACATTATGGTTTTAGCCACTACACACAGACTCGCAATAGAGATGAAGGAAATAAATATTAAATAGTGCACTTATCATAAATTCTTACGACAGAAAGTAGATAAATGTATTTTGGAATGAATCAGTGAGAAATATATTAAGAAAATATTGTTTGGGATGAAACATGCACAGTATATAAAGATATCTTAAAATTAGTTTTGATTGGTTGTTGACAAAGAATACTGTTGTGATAATGTGTGGAGAACATGTTCAATCACCACCTTTTGTTGGATTTTCTCCACACGAATGACTGGTAGGTTTTATGAATTATCATGGAGATATAACTGATGATCATAGAGATTTGATGAAAAATTGAGATAGCGTAAGTCATTAATGAGACTACAACCGAATAAAGTTCAATGCGAAACAATGTGTGATATACCGTTAGAAACAAATATAAACGCTTTATGGAATTTATAGAGACCAGCTGATGTGACAGTTGCAGGTTGAAAAATAGTTCATGATCCATGTCAACAATAATAATTTGTGCTACATCAATAAACATTTCTAAATATACCCGCACTATTATGTTACCGCCCAGTAGATACAAGCGAGCAAAATATTTTCGTCGATATACGACGATCGTCAGAGAAACAATATCTGTGTTATATAATATTATTTTAGTTCCTGGAAGTCTAGTTGATATAACATTATCTACAAACAAAACTACATCGACGCTAAGATACGCAATGACAATCCATTGATTTGAAGGATTAATTATTTCTGAAACAACTGTTTAGGTCGTCGATGATCGTATAGAATGGTCAAAATTAGTTTATCTCGCAATGTCTAGAGTTAGAAGAATATTGCAGTTGCAGTGGATTAATGAAATTGCTGACACCTACAACGACGTTGTTAGTGATGACATAGTTCGACAAAAATATCGACTTATAAACAATGCAACAAAAATATAAGCGCGAATTTGATCGTGACGCTAAATTGATCATGAAGTCTATAGTTACAGATATAGTTAAGTGAAGACGGCGGTAATTGTTTATCTTAAGGATATTCTTTTAATTGTTCACGTACAAATCCTCGTTGACGAGGAAATAGGATCAGTAACTCATTTATAAAAATTTCAAGTTCACCAGGTTTTCATAAATATCTTACAGTCACATTACTTAATAACGGTTGTATTAGGAAATCATGTCGTTGTATTGGTATTTAGTAAGGTTCTTTGAAATTGCACTGGTAACCTAATTATTTAATGCATATGTCACACTTGGTAGTCTTGCGACGAGATTTCATATATTTTTTTTAATTATTTCCTTTGCATATTGATATCCAACAACCGCTTAGCAAGTATAACCTGAACACGATGAATTGCGGTATGTACTTCTCTGCTTTTGAAGTCAGGTGTTTTACTTAAGAGAAAATAGTATATACAGCAATTCTTTGCCAGGATCAACTTGTAGTAGCTGTGGCCATCGCAAAAGTTCTCGTTGAACAATTCGTTCAAAAGCGAGATAACGTGAGCTACGGTTTACTTAGTAACGGCTTTCTTTCTTTAAATCTTCTCGCAAGTCAACAAGAGTTATCGCGTATTGGTATGTGTATTGGCGTCTACCAATTTTAATCGCATTATGTGGCAAAAACAAACTATCTGCCCGATGAACTTAATTAGAAGCTCTGACATCAAAATGTGCGTACTTAATTTGTTTATATAAATTTGCCATATTGTCTGTTGCACTAACCAATTATCAGCAACCAAATGTGTAACATATGCAGCATCGGCAAGTATACGAATCGCTGCGCTATTCCGCCAATATCCCCTTGATCTATATTAAATCGATTCCATTATTTTATAATCGATTGATTAATTACCAGCATCCAGCACTAGTTAACCTTTATCCTCGGATCCTTTTAACCTATTAGACTAAAGATTCTTTGAAATATTTCAGTTTTATGGAATTTAATCAATGAATAATATTCACATATCAGCTGAGCTGATATACTTTATAATCTTTTTTGACGGGGATAGCTGGTATGAATCGAAATGAACAATTCCATGTGGATAAATCGCGTGTGCGACAGAATTAGATCCTTCGCCAATATTATTGTCGAAGTTAATGATACAGGTTTCAATTTGGTTGTGAAGCTTAGGTAATTGGTCTCGCATAAACCACCTCTATATATTATTCTGTAAAACTTGTTTAGCATCATCGAGTAAATCAAAATGTGTTGTCGGTGAAAAACTATTACTCTTTATTAAATCGTATCTGGAGGTATCAGACCCTTTTCAAATCAGGAGTGCAGAGCTCGCGGTAATTTTAGACCTTATTGCCTTTAATATATTCCTTTCTCGCTGCTTTTTTAGTGCCATTTCCGCCGCTGTTCTGACATTCCCAAGATGTCTATGCAACAGGAGGGGACGTGGCATGTACAATGCTCGTATTGTAGCTAGAAGTGAAAATATACCACATGATTTGGTTATATCTGAAATAGCACCTGCAGAGAGAGTTAATCGTATTCCGCTTTTGTCTTTCTTAACAACAGAACGCTGTCGTTCTGTCGGTGAAACCTTTTTTTGACCACCTGTGATTTGACTGTTTTAAACGTTATTGTGGTTTCGGATTTTTTTTCACTGACGTAGTTTGTAGTTTCTAAATCTGACCTGGAGTCAGAGTATGATTTACATGATGATATGACATTTATAATATCTACAGTGATCTAATTGTGCTTACATGTTTAGCAAATGTTAGTTTCCACTGGTGCGTCAGTGACTCAATCGTCCACAAGCATGATAAAGTAGCATTGTTTTATCGCTGAGTATAACAGCAATTGCTATGTATTTAAGAACAGCTGCAGCGTCTCTATTTTCATCGAGCTCGCAAATGAACATCAACAACAAATTTGTTAGATACATCAAGACGTTCCATTGAAACATATGTGTTTGCACATCTCCTGCATCGTTTCTGACGTTACCTATATTTAAGTCCATGTAGTCTGCATAGTCAAAAGTGTCGTTAGCAAACATCAGTGTTGGACCAGCTAATCTTGTATACTCATCAGAATATCTTGCTAAACCTTTTATTGTCGTAGCAACATCATCGTCCTTATAAATATTTTTAATATTTCGTCCATCAATCATATATGTAGCACTGTCAAACAACGACATAATTCCGTTATTTCGGTTGGTAAGAAATATCTAATTTTATCCTGAATTTGAAGTTCGGTACGTCCACGCTGATACGGTTTCCGCGCATCATAAGAATGATACTGATAATTGCGCACGGATTCATCATTGAGTACCGGTGCGTCTGTAACGAATGCTGAATCAGATACACGTTTAAACATCTTTATTATAATTGCTATGATATAAATCATGGTCGCCTTGACTTTATCAATGGAACAGAAATACCACTTCCTACTATAATAATAGCAGTTATATTTATTCTGCTTCTGGAGGCAGTGTGTCGACAGCCAACGTTGCTAATGTGCCATATTCGGTTTGATTTATATTTTACTAACATGTGCAGGCTTGAAAAATACATTTCAGCTTTTGAAAGCACTCTACATCTACTCCGCCTCACATGTACTAAATACATCTAAACCATACTATATCAAACATGTATGCAAATGGATGTCAGCCGTATATTTATGATTTTAAATCGAAAACTATGAACGAACCCAAATGATGCAGTGAAATAATTCAATCCGACCTCGTGTGGTTTAATGTTTCGAGAACAAGCGTACATGAGTGAGGCCTTACGTTAAACTCCTCATGGCACATACTAATTATTAACGTGTAGAGGCTCCATTATACAAATGTGATAAATATTACCTGAATTCATTCTGAAATCGGATATATAGTCGATAGTTTTTTTCTCATACGGATCAGATTGGTTACTCTTGAGAAATACCTGAAATGGTGATTGACCATCTATCAGTGTCTAACGGATGTAGATGAAGCAAAATTGGATTGCGAATACATACACAGGGCGATCAACAAAAATGTAGTTAGTTTCTTACATAGTATTTTAAACTAATATCCAGCTTCTTGGCCAATCATTGCTGATTCGTGTTATACGCTTGCTAATGATTCTCACCCAACCTATTGGTTTTAAATTTTCTCCTTCAATGGGACTATTGAATTAGGTTAGGGTTTTCTTGCCTTTTCCGAATAAAAACGAAAATATTTTCAATTTTATGAAGTTCTTGTATAGTGATTTTGTTTCTAGATTTATATTCCATGATTGGTTTGGAAATTGCAGAATCAATTCTGCAATTAAGACCGACATAATCTAAACTAGATAATATAGAAATCTACCTACAAAAAGTATTTATCGTTTCCTTGTGCACTAGGACTTAACGGGAGAGACGTCAACGAGGATTCCGATAACATTAACTCGACTGGCATCTATAACAATTATCCTTTTATCTTAATTGACGTGCCTGATCTTTGCTAATTTATCCATAATTGAATTCATAGCTAATAGGGTCTTACGTTAGGAATGTCGTATAGCGAAATAATTTATTGTTTTATATTCAGTTATATTAAGTGGGAATTTATCGTGTTGGGATGTTGAATAGCATAGAGTTGATTTTACTGTAGAGCAATTTTTAATATGGACTTAAGTTATATAGGAATGATGTAAAGCAAAAGGATTTATTGTTTTATTTTCAGTTATATTATGTAGCAATACATCGGGGATGTTGAATAGTATTAGCTGCAAAGAGGGTGGACAGACCGAGTTTTCAAGCCGAAATAAGCCTTCCACGGAGACTTAATTTTTAAATTAAAGGACTGCATGTGGTTTTCCATTTTACACAAAGAGAAGGGGTGGACAGACCGAAACTATTTCAGTAAAATCCTCAAGTATTTCAATCGAAACTATTTCAAACAAACCGAAACTATTTCGCTGACAAAAAAAATAGAAATCCTTTAGGATTTTACGCTACAGACCCGCTGACACTGATTGCGTTTTGGAGACGAATTGAAAATCCTTGAAATTGCTATCAATTTAGGATGAAAGTCTTAAGACTTTACAAACAGACTAATTTGTAAAACCTCACCTCGTAAATCAATCAAATTATTTGATTGGTCAGTGAGTTTGAAATTAATTCTCGTTCACGAATCATTATGACATCGCATATAGACTAGATTAGTTGGATCCTCAATGATTAAAAATCCGGGTGGAGTTGTTGGTGCAAATGAATATAAAATATATCCCTGCTGGGCTTGATTTGATCTTTCGAGATTGATTTGGTAACTTCCTTCGATGAAATCACATACTAAATTCACTGCAATCACCGAGGATATATCGACGTTTTGAGGAGCGATATGTCGTCCACCACCATCTGGGTCATTATTATGTTTGAGGGTTTAAACCGCTCCGATGGCCTAGTGGTTAGAGCGTCCGCCCCGGAAGCGGGAGGTCGTCGGTTCGATCCCCGGCCGAGTCATACCAAAGACTTACACAAATGGTACTAACAGCTGCCTCGCTTGACGCTCAGCATTAAGAGGTTAGTGTTAGGACTGGTCGGCCTGGTGTCAGGATAATGTGACTGGGTGAGACATCATGCTACATGTCTGCGGCATGATGTCTCAGTGCTAGACATCACTATAAACTGCCTCAATGCAGACATCGTAGCGATATGACTGAAAAATTGTTAAAGCTACGTTAAAAATCCTAATCAAACAAACAAACAAAAATGTTTGAGGATTGTTGTCTGTTGTAATATTTGTTTCCATGCGGCAAGTATTCGTGGAAAGTACTAATCGAGGAGATCTTTGGTTGATTTTTTTTAATTGGTCTACTTTATACTCAGGAAACTTAAATGCAGGAATATTTTCTACACGTATATTATATGTTTGCAAATTCTATTCTTGATTTAGGATTTGTATCATTTAAGACTGTTTGAATAATCGATAAATTAAATACTTCCATATCAGCGATAATTTGATTACATATTTCTATGTATTTGATGATTTCATCTCGGGGGGGATTCTTTGGAAAGTTTTTCTCTTAGAATATGCCTATATATTTCAAATTCATTGTTTATTTTTATAAAGTGTTCAGTAATTCTACTTGAAAATACTTGATACCATCCACCACCTGGTTCTATCCACCTACGATAAAAGCCCAGAGCTTGAAAATTCCCATCGCACGATATTATAAAATCATGATATGATTCCTTATTTGAAGTATAATCAGATTTTTTTCGGTTCAGGTGGTAAATTAACGGTTTCTTGTCGAGGTGGATTTTCAGGCTGATTTATATACTATAATATTATTTGTCTAATTCATTATATGGTAAAATTATTACTTGAGAATCTGTCAATGTAGTCTTGAGGTGTTCTTATGATTTTGGTAGAGACAGAGTCATTGATGGAATCTTTGATGGAGTTTTTAACGGAATATTTGATGGAGTCCTTGACTCGTTTATCATAATAGCGCTTTAGCTCTCTGCATCGCTTACCACCGCAATTGAAACATAACTGCGACTTACCACGCACAACTATCCCACATCGTATACAAGGGCCCTAAGCTTCCACGACGTACGCTTTGTAAATGATATCCACATAATTCATTTCTACATGATTTGTTACAAGCGGTTACTGATCATATCATAAGCCATTTGCAATGATTCATTGTATAATCAATTCTTTATTTAAATACTTGTTTTAATTATAATATGGAAGAGTTCGAGAGATTATCGAAAATTACGCCTTGGACAAATTCTAAATTCAATCTCGATAGAGTCTCCACTGATGTACCAAATGGTCTAATAAGTGATAGAAGCATGATAAGTAGAATCCGTGATTGTTTTAATGAATTCAAGCGCGATGGAGCATCTCACTGTTGGTCAACATTTCGAATTGATGGTAGTGTTGATGCTACCATGAACGACGAAAGAGCAGCAGTGATAATCTCGCATCTTGACAAGAAAAAGTATTTTTTTAGAATGAAATTCATTATCCGCTCAGAAACGGGGAACTGTATTATACGCGACAAATTTGAACCCATCCTAAAAAATAAAAGAACCGTCACTGTGAGTCAGGATTCCAAACCAAGAATTCTGACCGGGATTGACAAACCGTATTACGAGAGATCTTATCCTGTAACCGCGGTTGTTTATGGGATACATCCGATAAATGATAAACCGAGTATTGAAAAATTAAAACCCATGAAATATTCGTCGTTGAATAGTGTAGCATTTTACAAATGCGATGCGTGGAAACAAATTGACGGATCTAAGACTCAAAAAAAAAATGAATGGGGATTAACAGTGAAGGAGAGCGGATCAACAATTCAAACTGTGGCCGCGTTAGATCGGATACTAAAATTCCCAATATCCGTAGAGACAGTAACAGGCGAGATATTATATGAACCGAAATATAAATCGAGAGGATCTCCAATCAAAACTATTGACCATAATTCACAAGCTTGGACACCCGCGGTAACAATATTTCCGCTGGATAGAACCATAAAATATTACACGGGAAATTTATTTTATTTTATTTACGAGTCTAGTAAAAACAATCCTGTTTCAGTGTGGTTGCTTCACAGTTCTGAAGACGAAGAGGGTAGATTCAATCAATTTGTAAGACCCAATGGCGAATTATACCGTACTGAAGCCCTCATCAACGAGATCAAAAGACTAGCTAGTGGTTTTTAAACGGATTACGACGAACAATTACTAACAAATTGTTTTACAATACCGCCAGTTGCAGCTCATTTCACAAGAAAGAGAAATCCATGGAAACCAACAGGAGCAGAATATCTCTCAGATATCGAATCAAGCTGCGTTAAATACGGCCATGGTGGATTATGGAATATAAAATACGACCCTAATTTCTGTTGATATGACTGCGTGTTATCCTGGGAGTTTTCTTGGGTACGGAGAGTGTTCTGAGTACTTCAAAAGATTGGGACATCCCACACATGAGATGACCCGTGTTGCGATTAATGGACCACTGCCCGATTTTGATATAACCGGATTCGCTTGTGTGGTATCATTTAACGAGTAAGCAAAATCAGAAATCGACGAGGATATTATTGAGTTTATAACCGATATCGAGGAAGCAACGAGTGTTGATTCTCTTGAAAGAAGTATTAACAATTTATTCGTATATTATGCTGTGATGTTAGACAAGCAAACCCTGCCAGGATATTTTCCAGAGGTAGACATAAAAATACCGATGTGATATATGTTACTCGGAAGTATACACAAATACCAAAAGTGATCAGGGAAATCTGTAATATTCTTGCGGTGTTTAATGGAGTTGACATTCATACGCTACGAAATATTTAGCAAACTTGGTGCGGCGGTGATATGGATTATAATCTCTTTAAAAATTTCTTTAGTCACGCTCAGTCAATTCCACATGGATTTGTAACGATAAATTTGCACGAATTCTTAAATTGTGACATGCTATTTTCCATTGACTAGTTGATACGATGAAAGACAAGCTAATTGTACTACTCTTTAACTTAATATACCATTCATTCTGTTTAAATGTTTGAACTCTTCCAAAACTGCACCTGTATTTCACCTTACTTCCATGGCGTGCACATGGAAGGGATCGTTTTCAGCTGTGATATAATCTATACAGTCTCTGTCACATAGGAAATATGTATACGATATATCATTTTCTCCATACCTAAAAAAAAAAGCAATACAGATTATTGTGACAAATAGTATAATGCTTTTTTAACCTAAACATATATATTCTTTGTACATAATATTTGGTAAGGCGTCCGACAGCAACACGGCAGAACCATGTTTGAATTCAGAAGTAGATTCTTTTTTTTTGTTGCGACAAATGCTAAATCACAGTAAGAAAAATATGTGAATTTCTAACATAGTGCCTTTTTTCTTTCTTTGTTGATTATTATTATTATTATAATTATTATTATTATTACTATATATTATTATTATTAGTAGTAGTAGTAGTAGTAATATCATTATTATTATTATGAGTATTACTTTTATTATTATCATATTTTTATTATGATTATTGTTATTAATAGTACTAATATCAATATTAATATTATTTTTTAATTATTATTACTACTAAAAGTACTATTATTTGTATGATTATAATAATAATAATAATAATAATAATAATAATAATAATAATAATAATTATTATTATTATTATTATTATTATTATTATTATTATTATTGTGTCTTTAAAAAACTTCCTAATACATAATTAACTGCTATTTCGAATCCTCTCTAACCACCTATGCCTGCCCGGGTCAGATGTTATAATATATCTTTAGATAAATCATTGGCCTGAGAATAAGAGAAGTCCCCGTTATGTTCACACACACACACACACACACACTATCTCTCCCTCCCTCGTCCACCTCCCCCCCCCCCCCTCTCTCTCAAAGGCGAGTTGTTCTCGTTACCACCTCAATTTGCACGGGGTTGTAAGTTTAAATGTGTTATCACGCCGTGGAAAACGAGAATTAATCATATTTACCTGATTAATTCTAAAATAAAGAATATTTTGTGCAGCGTCTACACCATGAACAGGGTCTGGGGCTGGCTATCAGTATTTCTTTTTAATTCTACAAATTACAATGTTACGATACGGCCCAATTGTACCTTCTTCATAATCAACAACACTACTTACACGGGAAAGATTACAAATTGATCCTTGTTGTACAGCATTTATCTCTCAAGTGATATTTATTGCGGTTTCCAAGTAAAACATGTCCTGATGTCTCAACCTTTTTCAATGATTATGCCACCACATAAGTGAGCATACTGAAGCCGAATCGTAAATATTACACTGGCAACGGGCGGACTGACACAAGAACAGACAAAAGGAATGTAAAGACGGACATTTCTACCTTCCAATGGTGGGATACAAGTGTATGGTCTTTTTATTTATATAAAAGGGAAAACACGGGTGTGGGGGAGAAATTTTAGCACAAACTGTATTTATATGTACATGATTGACGTTATTGTTGGTTGGGGAAAGAAGAAAACATGAACAGAGAAGGAAAATGCGCAGCGATGATACTAATTCGGCAATATTTGTTTAACGTTACATGGTGAAGAAAACGTTGAACAAGCATTATGTGTTTAGTATTTAAACAGTGCATATTAGTCATTGACACTCGTGCTGAAGCTTCTGGAGTGTGATATCTGCGCTCGAAGGCGTTGTATATGTTTAAAATATGGGATATCAGTTACAACCTTTTAGTTTTAACTGTCATCAAATGGCCGTATATGAATGCTCACGCGTCTTTGCTCTCCAAGCCAGTAAAAACAAACTTCCCGCAAGGATGGACAAAGCGGCTGATACAATGGCGAGGGAGAACCCAGCTGAAAGATAACACGATGTCAAATTTTGATCATCCGTGTACTTCGCTGCCCAGATGATGGCTCCAACAGAAATAACCAGACCTGAATATATAAACAGTATATTATTCTAAAGGTCACTCGACTACTGAAGAAAATGCATTAGAAAATTTGTCTGATGCACACTATGTGGTACCGAAGCATGTAAAGTATTGAACGAACAATTTGTTATACCCTGTGTATTTAGAACTCAAACGTTTCTAACTTTAAGGAACTGCATTCGCGTAATACTCTGATGTATAATCCTTGTTTAGAATTCTTTCATGAATACAAATTATTTGGATATGATATAAATGGCAAAATTCTATAATTCGTTACCTCTGATAATTGAAATGTCGCTTTGGTTATCTACTATTGTTCATTTGTCGACCACAGCTGGCTCATTGTTTTAAGTGCTCGACGCGTGACGGTAAAGGTTCAAATGCTACAACAGTTTGAGCCCTGGTCGGCTACAATGTTGTGTCGATGTACATGCATTTTTTTTTAAACTAGGCATTAAATAACCTATTTGTGTTGATATTTTATAAAACACTAAACATATATTATACTGACATCGTTACCAAGTTACTTAAATTTCCATTAGATAACATAGATACTATGAAAGATGTATTAGAGAGAGAACAGAAAACATGATGAAGAACAGTGTACAATTGGTACTAAACCAGCACTTTCGGAATATACCGACTCCGTTATGAATGGCACTAAGCCACAGGTGGCAGTTATACCAAAGGACACAAAACAAAACACATTGCTGTGATCATTATACAAGGTATAAACGTTATTTAATAACGTTATAAATGCATGTTTATATTTGACCTCTTTTGTACACAAAAATGGTAGCTAAGACCATGTACTTGAGGAAGTGGAAAGATAACGTGACTTCATGACCTGCAAGTTTCTTGTTACGAAAGCATTAACACATGCTCGTTTTAATTATTGATGATGTAAGAGGCTGCGTTTGAATGCACGAAGGAAGCAAACAAATTTGTCATCACAGTCATTAGTGAAAAGCCTAATATCTATAATCATAATGTAACATGCAACACATAACATTTGATCTAACATCCAGTATGTCGGATACACGCAGGAATTAAATATATCGTGAAGAAGGGTGAGTGAAACATACGATTTTATATTTTAATATACTTGTATAATTGAAATAGTGTTGAATTGATACTTTGTTGAATTGATACTATTTTACTTCGTTGAATTGATAATTTGAATTATTTTTGAATTGATACTTTGTTGAATTGATACTTTGTTGAACTGATACTTTGATGCTTTGTTGAATTGATACTTTGTTGTATTGATACTTTGATACTTTGTTGAATTGATACTTTGATACTTTCTTGAATTGTTACTTTGTTGAATTGACACTTTGATACTTTGTTGAATTGAGACTTTGATACTCTGTTGAATTGATACTTTGTTGAATTGATATTTTGTTCAATTGATACTGTGATACTTTGTTGAATTGATACTTTGTTGAATTGATACTTTGATACTTTGTTCAATTGATACTTTGATACTTTGTTGAATTGATACTTTGTTGAATTGATACTGTGATACTTTGTTGAATTGATTCTTTGTTGAATTGATACTTTGATACTTTGCTGAATTGATACTTTGATACTTTGTTGAATTGATACTTTGATACTTTGTTGAATTGATACTTTAATACTTTGCTGAATTGATACTTTGATACTTTGTTGAATTGATACTTTGTTGAATTGATACTTTGTTGAATTTATACGTTGTTCAAGCTTACCGCCAGTGATTGCACACAGTCCTGGTATTTTTTCAGCGGCGTGGTTATATATAGGGATACAAATGTGTACGGTTTCAACGATAACAGCACCAAAGATTAAGACCCACCCTGCCATCTCTAGGAATATTGTAGCTATTGTCCAGTCTAAGATAAAAACAAATAACTATTAATAATTTTATATTTGGAAAGCTATGTTATCTAGCCGAGAATAACAATATATTTCCGAAGTTATACAGATGCAAATTTCATTGATACGTTGATGTTTATTCACAGCATTAATAAAATTGGCAATGCCATTAAAAAGAGACTGAAGGAATATTCAGTCTTGTTAAACTATATTAGTGTCACGTGGCTTGTCCAATGTAAAAGATAAATACTTACTACGCGTGTGTCCGTTCTGGTTTAAAATATCACAGTATCAAAGCGCAATATAGTAGTTGGCTTTTAATATTGCATATGCATAGAAATATGAACATAAGGAACATGAACATTTATATTTGGTTTATAAATTAATGGAGTGATAGTTTATAAGTCGATGCTAATATTTGCAGATTCTATTAATACAGGTGTAAAATCAGATGACACAATAATGCTGTTATAACAAATGATGTAAATGGATATACATGTATGCAAGCGATAACGAAACATACAAGTGAAGCTAAATTCGCAATAGGAAAGTTCAGATGAAGTAATCTACAAACAATGGCTGATATATATAAGCAAAACAACTATCTATTTTGAGATAGGCGATGCTAGAGCGAAGTGTATTGTAATGTTCATTAACGGTCAATGTAGCCAATTCGACGTAGAATGTAAATAATGCTGACATATGACTTGTGATATGTAATATGAGAGTTCTGTTTGACTATGAAGACTCATAAATAAGAGACATAAAGACAGATATAGAGACATAACTTTACTTTCCTCTTATTACCCGGAAACTGTTCCTTTAACTCGCATTTTTCATGTCCCTTTTGGTAATCTCTGGAACATTTTGACCACAGTCCGTAGTACTTCAAATTCAAATCTTCTGCCAACCAACGCGGAGACGCAATTGCCGTAGTACAGAGAACTAGTGACACAGCTCCACAGATCACTCCTTTAATCGTTAATTTATTCATGGCTGTTGAAACAAATAAAATATACCAAATATAATTGCTGCACAATGTGAAGAAAAAAAGTCAATATGATGATTTTGTTTGCTAACATATTGCACTCTCAGCCAAGGAGAGCACGTATTAAATGATCAATCCACAGTCTAAGAGGAAGGGAATAATTGTCGCCCCCGAACGTGTTATTATCATCGCTGAAGTGACACACGAGAACTGGTGTCACAGAGAGAGAGAGAGAAAGAGAGAGAGACAGAGACAGAGACAGAGAGACAGAGACATAGACAGAGAGAGAGAGAGAGAGACATATGAGAGACATGTAAAGTCAAGGTGGAGAACAGGTCGGTGTTTTGCTCCTGACTTTACTTCTTGCAGTTAAAACCATGTCGATGATCCCAATTTTTTTAAAAATCCAAACTGATTTTCTCGCAGTAGTTCTGGTCCAAGTGCTTAGTGAGGTGGTTCAGTAGGATTCTGGCGAGTATCTTTCCTGCAATTTAGAGTAAGTATATACCCTAGTGGTATTCGCAATCGTGGCGATTCGGTTTGCTCTTATACTGGTCGATTATAGAAGTGTCTTCGAATACTTGGTGGATCGTCTGTCTTGTAGACACATCAGTACAAACGGCTGGTGCATCCTTTATATCAGGGCTTGTCCCGCTTTCTTGTAGACTTCAGCTGGGATGGAGTCTGAACCAGGTGCTTTGCCACTGGAGAGCAGACGTATCGCTCTATGTATCTCTAGTAAAGTTGGAAGGTCATCTGGTGCTTCGTTTGTAAGTAATTGAGGGATATAAACGACTGGTGGTTTTATTGTTGATGGGTGAAGGGTGATTCAGGACAACTTGTTCAGCCCATCGTTGAACAATCTTAACTTTGTCAGTATTTAGTGTGTTCCCGTCTGCGCTGAGAAAGGGCATAATCCAAAGGATGTAGGTCTATACACTTTTTTCAGGGCATTGTAAAGATTATTCATGTCATGATGGTGTGCGTAGGCTTGGATCCCAATAGCTTGTTGCTCAGCGAAATGCCACGCAGCTGACTAAGTGTATGTTGCACCGTTGAGCGTATTTTGTTGTACGCATTTTTCCTAGAGGTGGATTCGGTGTTGTTGAGTTAGGTTTAAAGAAGGTGGTGTTTCTCATCCATCAACTGCTTGATCTCGTCCAATTTCTCAGCAAAACATTATCGATGCTTTTTGGTTGAGGGTACTAGGATTTCCGAAGCTATGCTGTAGACAAGTGCTCTGAATGCCTCCCAGTAGGTCTCAACATTCTGATTGTCGTGATGGGTGGATTTCAGATATCTATCCATGGCCTCCACGTTAGACTGTTCGGTACTGGTGCATTTCAGCATGGTCATGTTTAGTTGTTTATGAGCCTTCCTGTGGGTTTCTTTTTGACTGAATGCGGATGTCGACCTTGATGATGATAAAGATGACGTCTGTCCATGCAGTCAGCGCCGCACAAGAACTTGGTCACACGCACCACATACCTGTCCCTTTTCCAGACAATGACGTAGTCAACGAGGTGCCAGTGCTTAGAGCGAGGGTGCAACCATGACCTGAGGATAATGTAATGGAGGCGGGAGACTTTATCGGTTAGCACCACTTCATTATTGGTGTAAGTCTGGAGCAAAATAAGACTGTTTCTGTTACAGTAACCCACTCGGTGCTTTCCTAGCACCCCGTCCGAGGCAACGTGATCACAGTCTACTCCTGCATTGAGATCTCTGAGAATTATCAGCTTATCTGCCATAGAAAGTTCCGCAATCTTGGCTGGAATATTCTCATAGACCTTGACCTCTAAATCATTTGGGTGGGTTACGGTTTGAGCATATGAACTGATGATGTTAAGGTGCTCTCTTTCAGACAGGATCGGGAGGTTCAAGGTCATTAGTCTATAGTTTTCTCCCTTGGGAAGTCCAGCCAATGTGGCTATCAGTGCTGTCTTTACTGAAAAGCCTATACCAGCCTCACGGCGCTCTCAATTCCTAGGCCGCTCAAAAATAAAGTGAATCACAAACCCCTTTCACTGAGTTCTTCTTCTCCTGCACGTCCTGTCTCGCTCACGGCAGCAATATCCACGTTGTATCTGGCGAGTTCTTTCCTATTATGGCGTTCCTCCTCCGGGGTCTTTTCTAATCGTCTCTGCCCAATAAGGTGCGCATATTCCATGTGCTGCCATGTGTGAGTGGAACACTCTTCATGTTCAGCTTACAATTTCTGTTCAGTTTGCATTATTTGTTAGCTTCTCACCTATCCGTGTCTGTTGTGCTAGCCTGATTGTATTTAACTACAAAAAATGTTGTGTTACACAATTCTACTGGTCATGTGTGCCGTTTTTACTCCAGTAGGAAACATTGCAGGAAAACTCCTCATTTACAGCTTTTAGTTTTAAATTGTATCATCACATTCGCGCACTACCATAATGGAATACCGTGCACAAAGAACAAGATATATTTGTAAACATATTGTTCTTTCGCAGTTCGTTTATTTATTATGACATATGTTCCTGCAGTGTACGGCTACTTTGTTTCTTTATGTTGGTTTACATATCCATTTTAATTCTCTCTATTGTTGATATCATGCTTTCTATCCTCTGTGGAAAGTACAAGCATTTTCTATTCCTAGTGTGATAGTTCCATGGGTATGAAATGTAGATTCCTGAAACGTATACATGTGAACATGCAATCAGTAAAATCTAAACCCATTTGATGATATGCTTGTAATCGCCCTCAAAGGGAGTATTTAATACATGAGTAATTCACGTATTGTTAAGAAACAAATCAAATGCAGATAAACAGAAGAAACGAAACTAACTCCTGAAATATTTTCCAGTGTTTGATCTACGCTGTTAAATACAAAGTTTTGACATGAGATGTGCTTGCTGAGTATTACCTAAGTAAGGTCGGAACTAAATATTCTTAAATACATCACTTTCAATATATTGTTAAAATTCTTTAAAAAAGCGCACACCGCACTATGTTTCATTCATTTAATGGTCAATTTATACATAAAAGAAGTTTATATGTTGATATAAGTATTCTTATAATATGCCAGAATAAATTACGGTGTTAGAACTACCCCACCTGTACAAATATAATCTATCTCCAACTGACCTTTATCTGTATTCCTAACATCATCATATATTAATTAATATGTATCACCTATGTGACGGAAAGCAATGTGCAGAAAATAAAGTAATCTTAAGACTGAAATATTTAACACGATTTAAAAACGTCAACACGGTTTAAATTAACCCACATGATCCTGTTTATTTGAACCAGCTAACAAATCATGATTTTATACTTCTTGCCATTTGGATCACTGAGCTAACAGTTATTCAACATTCATTTTGTATAACATGTATTTTTTGCATACATATCACAAATTTCGTACACTATCCCCATTCTTGTCGTACTTATGCTATGTGAACGTTATGAAAATCATTACAATGCAACCAGATGTACTTCATAGGCATGCGCGTGTTATGCGCATGTACAATTTTGTACAATTTTCAGTGTACATGTACAATTATGTACAATTTTCAGTGGGTAAAAATCCATGTTTTTGCTTACAGTCTTCATTTCATATGGCGTTTCTTGAAAGTAAAATAGTACTTATTAACGATCATGCTAATAATATGTTCATCAGCAGTACATATTGCACCAATTGGAAAGTGTACATATTGCATCAATGACAGTCATATGCGTCTCCATTTAATGTTTTCTTATTTTGCTAATGTATAAAGCCAGTGAACTTTACTGAATCGTTTATGTTCATAAATGTCTGTGTTTTACGTATCGAAAGTTGCCTTGAATTTCCACATATTGAGGACCCGTATGAAGACGCAAAATACAGTTACTAACTGCTTCTGGCCTAAAAGAACTTTAAGCTATAAAACATCTAGGTCATATACACTAACATCAGAGAATCGCAAAACGATGATCCGTAAAATATTCCCAACCCTGTTACATCGGGGAGATCGCGACCTCTTCCCCATGTGAAGAAAAATGGAAAATAACGAACATACAATCCAGCCAATGGAGATTAGATTCCTACATGATAGTACATCATCCGATTTTATTTAGGACCTTAATGAAGTGTAACTAGTTTCACACGTCTTTAAACCTGCTCCCGTTTGGAGCATTTGTGGCTGACCAGGACAGCCTCGTTCATGCTGGCTTAATTTCGACATCAGGAGGATCCTAACACATGTTCGTCTCCTACCTGAAGTCGTTCTTTTCTTGTTCATTCATTGAGTGCCCGCATAACAGTAAATATAGAATATATTTCGTTGTGGTTATTTCTGCTTTGATGGCGTCCAACCTTCAAAACGAACGTATTTAGCGGAGATGAATCGTAGATTAATATTTGATATACTTATGTACTGCTCTGTTATAATACATTCGATCGTACTAAGACAGTTATACATCCAGTAAGTTCTAGTCGCTGCGACGATTTGTTTTCATTATTTGCCCTTTTTGTTTCAGGGTCTACGTACATGTGCGTAGTTTGAATTTGCAGCTGTATTTGTGTTTGTTGTTTTTTTTCTGTGTGTATGTTTCTTTGTCGGTAATAATACAGTGTCGTATTTTGATGTATCAGCAATCCTATTTTGTTATGCCTATGATTGTCTTTTTGCAACAAACCAGTTTTAGTTTTAACAATTTTCATCAAACACACAAAGCATCGGGGGTGTTATACACAGAAACACACACATTGACTTGTTGCAAATTTGTGCTGGATGAATGGGCATCCTTGGGAAAGTGTCGCCTTTGAGGCACGCAAATACTGCATACACATCAATAAGTTACTTTCTATCAATCAAGAATGATGAAATAACGCTAATTCTACCATCAATCAAGTGAGAAATATATATTCTCTTCGAATTACCTTCCAAATATATTTACTTCATTAACCCAGTACTATTGCCGAGTAGAAACAGCAAAGCAATGCTTTTGATGGAGAGGCAACACCATGGACTTAAAGCAAATTAGACGTGTAAACATTATTACCGAGATAGAGCGGTAAAAAGTATATATTTTTAGAAGTAAAATAGATCTTATACTATGACGCATTGTATCTCAATATACGCTTCATTCGTTTGGTTTGGTCGATTTTAATATGCATAGTAGTTTGGCTCCCATTCGTTATATCCTCCATTGAATGTATACTCCCTTTCGAATTCAAGCTACACGCGTTTGTTTTGTTTAATTAAGCACATGTTCGCATTGTATTTAATTTTCCCTGTGGCTGTGTTTGTTTGACTGAATATTTTATGCGTTATTAACGAAGTACGAGAAAAGAGGGTATACGACACGAGCTTGACAATCTCATCAGTTATATTGACCTTGCTTGATCTACGTGAATGTTATATAGAGTAGTGTACGTGGTGGGACATATGTTCTTTTTGTTATACAAAAATCGTGTAGATGATCACGAATATTAGGTTAGGACTAAGCATTGATTAAAACTTACCTTTCCTTCTACATGTATAAGTCTCAAATAAACTTACACCTTTGTTTCCTTCATGGCATGGTGAGTTTAAGTATACCAATGCATTATTTAGTCACTATATGTATCCTTAAAATGTATCATAATATGTTGCAGGGTTAGAACAACCACGGCAGATCAAATGTAATACAAATGCAAACGTTTGTAATATACTTCTGCTAACGTATTTCCTGATGATAAATGTATCGAAGCACAAATCTGACGAACGGCTCGGTATATACAGTAAACTAATCTTAGGACAGCAACGACTATCATGATGTATAGTACTGTAAAATACATTGATTTACAATCAAAGAGGAGATTAAAGGCAAGGCATACATATAAATGCACTAGTTACTGAGCTACTATCTTTTAAAATATTTTGTTTCGTGTTGCGTGGACATGTACTGCAAATACCGAAGTGATAATCGTGCTTCCGTAATATGGACGTTTCCACGCCAACAAGTTTAACTATTAACGCTTTAAAATAGTGCAAATACAGCTTGGCTTAACGAAAAAGATATTGTGTTAAACATGACGGCTTTAATAAAATATGCAACAATTTAAATATTGTATGTGTATTATAATGTCCAATTGATGATATAGCCATCGATTATATCTTTCCAAAAGTAACCATACTCTCATTCGTCGTCTAAGAAAACATCCTCTTTATATTATCAGTTATAGGGAATATTAAAAAAGATAACCTGAGTGATGACAGGCGTTACATCCTTGCTAAATTCGTCGTGCTTTAAAAAATCGTCACTATGACAACGGATACGTATTTTTCACTCATTCGACACGAAACTACACAGCATTTAATGCTAAAGGAAAAGTGTTACCGTAACTGACTAGTATTGGTTGGATTAAATAACTATTTACTTTTAGTAGTTGCAGTATTCGTAAAACTAGGGATATTATTATTATTATTATTATTATTATTATTATTATTATTATTATAATTATTATTATTGTTGTTGTTGTTGTTGTTGTTGCTGCTGCTGATGATTGTAATTAAATAGACAATGTCAGGCAGACATATAACGAGAGAGAGAGAGAGAGAGAGAGAGAGAGAGAGAGAGAGAGAGAGAGAGAGTAAAGGAGAAAAGAAAAGTAACAATCGTTGGGCATTTACAGAACAATTAGTTGATGACTAATATATCGGAAATTTAAACGCAATATATGTATTCTCCTCTGTTTTCGAACTCAATTTATTTTAAAGCAAATAAAGTTAGCTCAGTTTCCTCTTAACGAAAAAGTAAGAAACCAGTAGTGTATCAAATCTACAGAACGAAATGACTTTCCATACACCCATTCCTGCTGTGTCCGATTCAATATGTAGTGATGCAACTATTGTTGCTGTTATCAGACCATTATATTATTTCTCCCTTGTTTCTTTTATTAAAATGGGTTTACAAGACAGGACACGCTATTGATTTAAATACGAACGCTAACTAAAATGAACACTTTCCCCATAGAGACTATCACAAGTTAGGAAACGTCAAGTTCAATTTAACCTAGTTCGTTGGAGTTACCCAAACCCTTGTTGGATACTAACATTTGGACTGTTATGATGGAATGGGCCTCCCTCCCAACCTCAATAACCGAACTTAAGAGAGGTCAGAAGATGCAAATAATCAATTCATAGGAGTCAGTTAAAATTCTAGTTAAGGTTTGATTTTTTGTCGTTTGTGCATGAGCGCGTATGATAAAACACTCTAAAAAAATATTAGTTTGCTCAAGTAATTATTTCTATGCGCCTTAGGTACATCTAGAATAGGAATGTTATAAGCTTTTTTCTTATATACAATATGGCGTTACGATTGATATCAGACGTGATGACCTTTTCTTAAATTAGGTGTCATCCATTAGCATACAGAAGAAAATACTTTAGCTCTGACGTCAGTTATAGACCCGGAAAACTTCGCGCAAAATGGATGTAGTACACATAGGATAACCAAACGTCTGAGAAAAAATAAACCTACTAAAAAATCTAAACTACGAAGATGAAAGCTAAATAGAACAGCATTCAACTACGAAAAGAAGAAAACAATTTCTTGTCAATATACAGCATTTATTCTGTTGGACCGCGTCTACAACCGACCGATGATACCAGTATAGTTATCAAACTAGTCGAGCCTTCATCATCCAAAGATGAGGTAATGGTGACTCGTAACTTACGACGTAATTTTGTGCAACTATGGCTTAAAACGTAGCTAGCACCGTTTCAAAACGACGTTAAGCCATGTCAGTAATGTGACAGTAAAGACACCTTAATATTTTACCATACATGTGCAGAGGCTAAAAGTATTTGTGACCAACATATGCCAAAACAAAATAACGTTCACAACAGCACAATGGAAAGGCCTTCTGCGTTGCCATAACCAAAACTACTGGCTGAAGGTCAACAACACAGATCGTTACTGCCGTTTTGCAAGAATGTTCATCCACACAAGACGTCCTTTTTTAAAAATATAAATCTCATTTTAATACAGAACGTAACGGCTGACATATTGAAGAGTGTGACTGGGCCACTACTGCTATAGGAGAGCTGATCAAGTGTTGTTGAGGATAGTTTTAATACGTTACCTGCAAAAATTGATATTTGTGACAGCAGCAAAGGTGGATGCAAAATCTGATATAGCCAACTATAAACGCCTTGACATATATGCTCAAACTATATCTGATGATATTGAACCAACAACAAGATGTGTAGCAAGTACAGAATGTTCTTATGAATTCGGCAGGGAATAGCCTTATTAGATTTAGGCACCTTATATAACTAAATGTTTTGTTGTGTATTAAAAAAATATTGCCTTTGAGAAAACTAATTAAGACTGATCATCGGCTTTAATTGGACTCATAGATCTCGGTTTGCATGCATTTTGACTTGCCTGAGTCAAACGACTTACATGAATCCATTTGTGGATGACAAAGCAAAGGGCAAGATATATTAAATATTGGACTGGCATGTATGCACTTTTTGCAGGCTCGGTATGGAATTATTATACATGCCAGGTACGCCTGAAATAAACTCACAAAGAACCATTGTTGTATAGACAACCGACTGCGCCATTGAAAATTGTTGGAACATATTGTTTTATGTGATATGATTACATCTTTGTTTAGAGAGTAGACTATTGATCCATATATGTTGAAGCTGTCAAGCTGGAAAATACAGGAGCAAAATAATATTGTCAGTTTGCAAAGACCTGGGGATTGAAAAACACTACGTCAAGTCCCAAATATCCACAATCTAATGATGTAGCAGACAGAACCATTCAAACTGTCAACGAAATTCTCAATAAGGGAAAGAGAGATGAACAAAACCCATATGTATCGATGATGGACTATCTCAATAGACTAATTGATGATACATGCTCTCCGGCACAACTACTGACGAGTCGGAGACTTCCATCGACTTCGCCTATTACTAATATACAGCTTCGTCCGTCCGAAATTTATTAAAAAAATGAAAGAATATAAAGTTGATACTGGGAGAAAAGAACAATCGCCAAAGGCAACAGTATTTCAGAATAGCTAACGAACGTCCACATCTGACTTATGGAGACAAAGTATGATTCAGAAGACAAGATCATTGGGAACCAGCTGATGTAGTTCTACAAAGCAACACTCCTAGGGCTTATGATGTGAAAACTGTATGGTGCTATATACAGGACAAACTTGAGACATATATTACAAACAGACGATACATTACCAGAGATATATGATACATATGAAGATAAGGAGGTAACTCAACTGAATGATAAGATCCCATTAGTTATCAATGAGCCAAACCAGACAGGAGCGATTCGAACAAAGAGTGGACGTCTAATAAACAGGTATGCAAGATACAGAGATTTTATTACCTGTACTTGATCGTTCGTCTGAACTTCATTGTGTCGTATGAATATTATAAACTGAAAGTGGTCAGAGACGTAATTATATATAGGTTGTATCTCATCGGTTTATATGCAGTGATAATAACTGTATTGAAGGACAAAATATTAGGTCTATATATTTTAGTGGCTATGCCATTATATCACCACGTCCTTGTGTTCATGAGTATACGAATACTTGTGAATATAATTGTGCTATAACTTAATTTTAACTACAATTAGTTGAACGTTTCCAACGCACTAGAACTTATTTGACATATATTCATGTGCAGAACATAACTTTGTCAAATTTTAATGTTTATAAATTTATAAGATATAAACGGAGGAATGAAGAGCATCATTTAATACAAACCTTCAACTTGTTGTATGGGGAGTTGTGGTAATATACGCTATTAACATTGTGTGGTTGCTATAGATCTCACTGTTACATATCACATGAGGATAGCTCAAGGCTCTCACTCAGGTTTAACCTCATATGCACTGTGATACAGTTATCGTACGAAACTAGTATTGGTATGTTTTATGTTTTAGTCAGTTGTCTATCTAGCTAAAAATGTGTTTAGGCCAAGCCATGTTTTGCGTTATTTACCAAACAATAAAAGTTTCTTTTATGATTCTTTGCAAACTTTGAGTTCAGCACCTACCTTAAAAGCTTAATAGAGCAAATTATTTTTATACGGTGAGATGTTCGTAAGCATTTTGAAAAATACGGATATAAGATTGATTCGTTCTCGTGTACTAAGACGACTTGAATCTAGTAGATATATTGCCACATTTCGCGCCTTTATTCTAACATTTCTTTTCGACTTCAAAATAGTAGATCACAAGAAAACTATTGTAATCTGTTCAGCACATTTGTGCACCGGGACGCTGTATGAGTCAATGCCGGCCTACACGGAAGTCTCTGCCACAACGATAACTCATCAGCGTCAAATTTGATGCCATGTAATTTATATATTTGATTATATCGTGGATACTAAATGCCGCCTACAGTATCACGGCTTTCCAAAAATGCCTTATGTCAACACCTTAATTCCAGCAGTTGTAAGCACGTTTAATATAAATTTGCGTTTGTAAGTTTTAAAGAAAATAAATAGTAGACCGATACTTACAAAATCCAAATTATCCCGTACAACGTAAGCGTCTTGTGTGTTCGTTTTCATGTATTTCTTCTGAGGAAAGTCTTTTAACTGTTATCAGTCCATAACATGTATGAAATCATTTATCTGCAAGTTAGTTACGAAACAATGTCTTACCTGCCTGATATGTGAGATTGTAAATTATTACTACGCCGTCCCTTCTCGACAGTTCAATTGACTTCACTTGATATGGGGTTTCTTCCAGATAAGACCTCTCTAACTTGATATGAATACCTGATAATTTATGGCAAGAACGAGGCTACCTGAACAAGCTGTAGCAGATGCTGCTGATGTTATTAATGACAATAGTAATAATAGCGGAAAACCAGCACATCATCCTTGTGTGCTCCATTGCACGTCAGCTTTATGATATCATCCGACACTTAATATGCATTAAACTATTAAGAATCCCGCATTGAAAAAGCAATGGATAACAAAGATAAGAAGAGACAAACACTAAATTGAGTATCCTACATTTTATCGATTTTGTACCAATATTTAAATGATGTTTGGCACTTTACTATTTGTTTATGAAATGGGAAGTAATGTTTCATATTTCATTTTATATACAATTTCCAGCTGTCTTTTATTATGTTCCAGTCAATAAAACGTTATTCCAACGACATGGGCTCTTTAACCGCATACATCTTGTTTTTTAAATAGAATAATTTACTACTTAATAATAACGTTTTATTCCAGCCTGAAAAAATTTCTTCTTAGTAGTGTGTATTTGTCCTTTTATGCAACACATTTTGTTTATTGGCAATGTCTAAAATCGTGTGTTAAAAACATTTTACAATGGATAATAGTGTAACTGTGACAGAAGTGTTTGGTTGACACAGAAGCCAAATCTGGTAATGACGTCCAAGGGGGCAATCCTTTTATCAAGGGAAAATAGAAGCGTTGGAGGAGAAACTTCAGCATAATTCGGAAAAAATGCGCAAGACTGACAACACCATGGTCGATCTAAATGTCTAGTCACACATTATAGTCAGAACCAATTATGCACTAGAATCTTAAAGAACAAAATCAGATATCTAGTCCTGCAATTTAAGAAGATTTGCATGTCTGTTAAACGGGGGAACATGACTGTCTTTATGTCAATATAACCCGTTAAAAGCAGCAGTTTAAAACGGTTCGGTAAATCCAGTAAGTATTATGAAGCACATAACTGCGATTGGTCAGGGATAAAAACGCTCATATTATATACGACATGTAATTGGTCATGTATTGGAAAGCACATTATATATATATAATATATATATATATATATATATATATATATATATATATATTAGACGTGATTATTCACTTATTAGAAAGCACATCATATATATTAAACGTGATTGGTTAGGTATTGGATTTTAATATTTCATCACGCACATATCGGTGTATTTGTTGGTCGGTGAAAGGACGTTATTCACATTTATTTAAAATTTCTTTTGTTAAATTCATATTTGAGTTTTCTCGTCGACATACTTGTTGTTGTTAGTTTCATATAAGGCACTTGATAATTGTCCTTATCTTTTTGTTTATAATGGTGTCAGATTGGTTCATATCTAATTTTTGTTTATAATAAACATCTTATTAACGCGGCTGGTTTCGGTGTCTTAACTGTTCCCGTCCCACCCTGGCTTCATCCTGTGACATAGATAACAAATAAGATGACCATACACAGTGCTCAACGTGGACCTGGAGTTGTCAGGGTGAAGATTGCCAACCTTTAAAGCAACTTACGTGATGGACTCGGTGATGTTGTTTAGGGTTTATTTAGAAGGATTGTACCAAAAACAATAACGATCGCAAAACATATATAAATAATAGCTATTGACGTAGTCCATGAAAAAATCCTACGGTGCTATTGGTAACGTTGCCGGTAAGGCGTTTTCGGCTATCAATAATATACTGGCACGATTAGTACGACGCAAACCACAGGCAGAAAAATTATCCAGTACTGAAGTTAATCCTGCAGGTTTCAGTCAAAAAATAAATCAAGCAGCAAATCAGAAAATAGCTGAATTGGCTGGTAAAGCAGAAGTAAATATAAATTCAAGTATGATAGAAGGAATTAGTTTTCATGTTAGACGATAAAAAAATATGATAAAATGTATAAATGCTTGTAAGAAAGATAATGACGATGATGCAATCTGGCGCCGTGTAGAAGAACAAATCTTACTCGCTTGTATAAGTCATGGTGGTAAATCGATGTGTTCATGGTTGGCAGTACCACAGATAGTGTTTAAAGTAGCATTAGTGGTTTAATTACTCTACATATGGCAAGGTGTCTCTGCACCACGACCTATTTTCATTACTTTTAAATACTAATAGATTACATTCTCAAATAGATAGTCATAAGATATTTGAATAACTAGATGTTTCTAAAATTCATTTAAGGGTAAATGCCCTAAAAGAACCACCTGAAGATATTTATCTTAAGTTTGAAAACAATTCGTATAGTACGAGCATATAATCGTTCGACAGCATTTATTGGACGTGATCAGAATATAGATACTGGATTGCAAATATCACAACAAAATGTTCAAAATCTATATCGGGTCTATTATTTTTCACTGGAAAATTTTGATTTAACCAGGCTGACTTTTGTTTATATACACTTTAGAGCTCACATAAATAGTGGTAGTATTAAGTACAAAGCTATTGCTGTAATACTCTGCTTTAAAGCAATGTTACTTGAAATAGCTGTTGGACGAATGAGAGTCATTGATACACCAGAAGAAAATATGTAATATTTACCAAATATGTAGCACAATTAGATTCCTGTAGATATTTTATAAAATGTCTAACCATCATGTGAATGTTATTTTGACTCCGGATCAGATTAAGAAAGCTATAACCCGCGTAAGTCATAAATTCTGTAACCACAATAATGCTTAAAAATAACAGCTAGAAAAGACAAGATCGGAATACGAATTAGTCTATCCACGGGTACTGTTTCCAATGTAACTAAAACAGGTGGTAAATTTCCACTTCTTGCAGTTATACCAGCTTTAATAGCCGCGGCCGCCCCAGCTGTCGCAAAAGCTGCAGCGTTGGGAGCTGTCGGAAGAGCTGATGAAATGGTGGCATTAAAAGCAACAGGAAAAGGAATTTTATATTCAGCAAACTGAAACAAAAACGTAAGAAAGGATATAATACTCCCTGGAACTCATGGTACGGAAAGCGCCTGCGGCTTCTAAGGACTGTTCGTTAATTCTTCCAATTTTAAAGATTGATTTAATGAATGCTGCTGAGTAATCAAACTTAAAGCTTTAGAGGTGTTTTTATGCTAGGCCAAGTACCTATTCAGTACAATGAAATTGAAACAAGTATAATTAGCCTTGCTAATAGTACCGGTGTGGGATCTCAGTGGGATGCATACGTGATTTGATCCACGTCGTATTAATTTTTTATTCGTACCAGTTAATCCAACCAAAATTGTTTAACCAGTATGTCAATTCAGAAAATACCCTAATCTTGAATTCAACATTAACAACACAGACAATAACTGATCCACCAATATGCATCTGTGACGCAATTGTTGTACTCAACGCTGCATCAAAATCAACCAAACCGTCCCATAAAGTTGTACACGAATACACGAGTAATCGCTATCGTTTATTAATAACTGGTGTAGTATAACAGCTCTTCCTTATAAAAAACGCAAGTCACTGACGAATATCGCATGCAAATGTAAAACAAAATCATTAACGATGAAATATCCAAATTACTGAACGTCGCAAATGAGGATCCAAAGGAAGTGGTTGTATTTTAGGATAAAAAAGGAATATACAAATCGAGTAATCTTTCATTGCAGGATATTATCATGAGAATAAATGGAATAACCGAACACAGCATATCAGTGTTCGATAGTAATCGGCGTTTTTTATTAATGTCAACAATATTAGAAAATCTTCGCGCGCGTGTACAGCAATCCTGTAATATAAGGACTCGTCCTTTCAATATGTCTGATACTGCAATTATTATTTAGATAACCAGAATCAACGATGAAGCTGCATCTAAATTATATGTCGATGATTATAACCTCCCAAATAAGGAGTCGTTAACAAGAATCAATAATGGAATGACCATTTGTGTTAGAACGGACTTTTCTGATCATGTACACACGCTATTCAGTTATCGAAAAAACAAAAATAGAGTCATTAATTAACGTTTTTGCAGTCCAACAGTCGTTGATAGTAAACTCGTTAGCATAACAAGATCACTGAAACCGAAATATATACGACAGCGTCTGGACATGTTCAATGGTCACCGCCTAGGTCATTTATTAAACACCGCACTGAGGTTACCGGGTTATACAGGTTGCCAGTGATCTGTGTAGTGTATTTACAATATCCACCATAATACCAAGGCTCTATCAATTAACAAAACCTTCTGGATTAGTGTTTGCAATATTAGACCAAAATGAGCAAGCATCATTTGAAGTGAAACCGAGGATGAAATACTTGGTTTGAGTTATAATTGGTGTATTGATCAAATACCAAAACTAACATCTGATTAAAAAATGAGCTCTCCAATCAACGTGGATATGAACATACACAATCAGGTTTGTCAATTGAAAATCAAACTAAAACAATTAGCGTTGATGAGTGAATAGTTTGAAAGTAAATGCATATCGCAGACGATTATTAGCCGTTGACGTAATTGTGTATTCGGTGTCAGCTGTTATCGATGGAACCGGTGTATTACTACCACAATAAACGCACCTGCCATTATGAACAATAAACTTTAATTTCTTTACTAACTTCCACTTTCATTGTCTACTTCTCGGAAAGACCACAACTATTTACTAGCCATACTTCTTTCTTAGTTGTCTTTTGTGTGCGTTTATAGTATTTTAGTTTCTTTCCTATTCGCGAGTTAATTCTGATGTAATGTTTTCGATCGCGTGAAGGATAGATATAGAGATACAAATTTATGTACATCTACTTGCACTGCTTCTAATGAAACGAACATTAATTTTTGTCTTTCTTTTATGAACTTATAATAGTACACACACACACACACACGTGCGTACGTACGTACATACATACATACATACATACATACATACATACATACATAAATACATACATACATACATACATACATACATACATACATACATACATACATATATATATATATATATATATATATATATATATATATATATATATATATATATATATATATATATATATATATATATCCTCGGATTTAAGCTCTTGTACTTATCCGTAATCAGAAAGATGTTGCTGCAGGAATTAGTTCATCATATATTTATGATGACGTTGTTGTTTAAATTTTTAATCGCAGAAAGTACTAGCGATAGTATTTTCATAGTTCAGTATATAATAAATATATATTTAAATAATGTTTTACCATGACAGTGTAAGACGCAAGTTCTAGATAACTACATAAAATAGATCACTTACCTCTGATCTCCAGAATATCCACTTCAAGTCGACTAATATAGACAAATTCGGTTCTAGGTGCTTTGACCACAGGCGCTTTGACCATAGGTGGTTTGACCATAGGTGGTTTGTCCACAACGGGGGTTTGATCATAGGTGGTTTGTCCATAGGTGGTTTGTCCACATGTGGTTTTTATAATAATAATAAACTGTTATTTAGAGTTTAAAATTATGGTTCAATTAATGAAATTTTATGTGACAAGTTTCCTTTGAGTTGCCAGTAAGTGAATGTTAATTAGTAATTAACATGTAATAAATAAAAGTCAATAACAGCTTGTTTTCGGTCCACATAAAGGCTGGTGCCAGGCCTACTCGATTTATTATTAAACAGAAAATGAACACAAATTAGGCAACAAGTCCAACGTTTCACAAATTAAGGCTGTAGATCTACTAGAAAATTACACTCAGTCCTACAAAATACATACCGCATATAAATTATAAAATCAAATCAAAACATTAATGTCATGCAAATATTATAGTTAATGGAATAACAGTTTTATGGTTAACTAAATGACAGATGTGCAATAGCACGCAAATATTTCAGTACATCTGTTTGACCATATGTCTGAACAGCTCGATGTACTTTTTCATGCACGATCCTGTATCGCTTCTCGGCTGGATGGTTTGCTCCTGCGACACCTTGCAGGAAAGTTGTCTTCTGCTTCGTGCAGTCCATATGCAGACCGTCAAGGAAACGCCACATTGTTGGGTGACTACATTGTAGGAGAGACTGTAGACTGTGATGCCATCCTTCGCAAATGTTGTTCGTTCGAGCTACACCATCGCCTATCGTCTGCATTTGATTCCAAGCTTCAATTGGAAAAAAGGCAGGTCTGTAGTTTTCTCCACGACCACGGATGCGACGTCCTCGGATGTAAGTGTGCTCGAAGCATGTCAGCACCTCGTCGATGTTGTTCATTGCTGGCATAGAGTCTGATAACAGTTCGAACGCTTCTGTAACATCTTGGACTGGTACATGAGATAGGGCGGCAAGACAACGAACAGATACGTACATCGTTACTAGTTTCATATTCCACTTTCAGTCTAACCTCATGTACCTTTCGTATTACGCTTTGGGCAAGATGGGAGTAGCAGCCTGTAGTACGAGCGTCAGTAATTTTTCTTGAAATGATCCCATTGCTGCCATTTCAAAATCGGTGAGAATAAATCTTGGTGCTGCCAACGGAATGAGACGCACTACTTCTTGGAGTAATCGGTCGTACGTCGCATGTGTTTTATTTGGTAAAATACAGTATAACGCAGCTAGGTTGATGCCGTTGACAAATTGAAAATGAATAGTGTAAAGCTGGAAAAATAAGTCTGGCACCGTCTTGAATGTACCATCTGCTAGCCACACGGACGCACGTGCCAAGCCATCGATCACCTCGTGACATCCAAGTATGATAATACGATCATCACCAGGACCCGAATCAAACTGTACGAAGTGACTAAAACGTTCCGGTATCTCAAAATCGAGATCGTGTGGAATCGGAGGCATTGCTCTGTCTCCGTGGGCGTTCGTTTTCTGTCTGTGTTTCCTCAATGCTCTTGATAAAGTAGATTTCTTTGGTAATGCGTGTAAAACATGATCGGCGAGAGTTGAAGTGACTGAAGTTTGTGTTGCAGCTGGCGTAGCAAGAGTATCCTCGAGTCTTCGTTTCATTTCTCCGACAGCTCGTCTTGCCAAACCGTAGCTGATGTTTGCTTCGTGTGAGTGTTGAGGAATCTTGTTTCCAACAATTACAAGATCACGTGCCACAATTGTAGCTTTGCACTTACAAGTGCGATTCTTCGTACAGCGCCAAACGCGTGACCCATTCTTCAGTTCTCTATGAATCCAAAATTCATGTCCTCGATACAATAAAGTTCTATTACCTCTTTTTGACGTACTATACTCTCCAAGATTCTCCATGATTTTGACTTGGGTGGGCTAGATGACTTGTATTTATACATGAATACATGTAAAGTACCAACGTAAACAGAGATTGTTGCTACCTCTATTACCATATGTTCAGACATATGGTCAAACAGATGTACTGACATATTTTGCATTGCATGCTATTGCACATCTGTCATTTAGTTAAATAAATAATGTATGGATTAAGTGCCGCAACTTAAGATATAATTACGAAACTTACTGTATAATCCCTTGATAAAGTTAAGATATACTTTACGCAACTTATAATCCTTCAGCAATACAAATTTTAGTGAATAAAATGCCGCAACTTATAATCCCTGAAGATATGCTTTACGCAACTTTATGGTCAAACCCCCTGTGGACAAACCACCTATGATCAAACCCCCGCTGTGGACAAACCACCTATGGTCAAACCTCCTATGGTCAAAGCACCTGTGGTCAAACCTCCGCGTACCACAAGTTCTCTCTCTCTCTCTCTCTCTCTCTCTCTCTCTCTCTCTCTCTCTCTCTCTCTCTCGTATAGTACATACGCCTACAGTTATTAAACTCATTGGTGAGTCATTAAGTTCCACCCTGCATACGCCACCAGATAACATTATATATTTGAATATTCTGTGACTCATGCTTTTACATATGTATATTACATATAAGTGTTGTGATTGTGTGGTGTAGGCGTATGTACTATAAGAGCAAGAAGAAGAATATTTCTATTCCAGTCGACTCGAAAAATATATATTCAGGAGATCATTTTCAAGTAAAAGATTGTATTTAACGTGTGTGTTAATTATCACGTATACATTCTAAACTTTATAACCGCGTGGCTTTAATAACGCTACAAATATATGTAAATAAATAGGAGGTGGTGTAATCGAGATAACTCTAACATCGTTACGTATCCTTAACGAATTTATTTCCCTCATTTAAGAAACTCTAACAAAATCTAACATTTATATTTGTTTGCCGAAAATCGAATTTGTATATACTTTCTGAGACGCGATAAACCTTACACGAGTTAATATCCAAATATGTTATGGCAGAGTACATTCATTTAAATGGTCTTCACCATTCTCTGTATTTATTGGCATAATTGACCTCGTTACAAATATCGTCATATACTTTCCAGCTTTTCCGTATTTGAAGTTTCTCCATCTGCAACAGCTTGTAAATTATCCAAATTATTATTAAGGTTTTACTCATCGATAATACGGATCAGAAGTCAATTCTTTATTACCCAGTATTAGCACTGGAAAATAAACAGGTACCTAATTAACTTTATTTAACATCAGCTAACATAAGATAACCAGATGCAACACTAAATATTTTCGACTGTGGTGTTTACTCGACAGTGACTAATAATACCGTATCGAGATGCCTCATAAATATTGATAATGGGATGTCTAACGTCTATCCTTCATTTCCGTTCTCTGTATTGTTTACCACCACATTTTCAACGTAATTGTGATTCTCCTGTGATCCCAACAGTACTTCGTAAGCATGGTTTTGTTCCTCGAATTTCATGATATATGCTCTGTAAATGGAGTAAGCATAATTCGTTTTCACCGAATATGTTCTCAGTATATGTTGAACCAATCATTTACTACTTGCAGTTGTTTTTATTTAATCATCACACACACACAGACACACGCACACACACACACACTCAAACACACACACACACACACACACACACATATATATATATATATATATATATATATATATATATATATATATATATATATATATATATATATATATATATATATATATATATATATACATATATATAGATGTGTGTGTGTGTGTGTAATACTTCAATTTAAAATTAGATTTTTCTCATTTATATGATGGAGAAGTTTGAGATTATTGCAAATTAAACCTTGCCAAAAGGATGTTTCCTGAATTTAAATTTGGTCTCGACAGAAGAACAACTGACATATCGATGCGATATCTGTTCGATTTGGCAAATTGATCCAATATATATGTATGGCGCCAAGAAAGAATTTCAAGACGATGGTGCATCTCCTGTATTGTTAGCCAGCACAATTTTAAGTGACACCAAAGGTGTCGACAGAATCATCGCCAGAAAGGTCAACTTTAGGATGAATAACCAACGAGCAGCACCGATTATTACCTTTCTCGACAATCAAAAATATCATTTTAGAGTACAGTTTATTCTGCTTCTGTTACAAGCGTGACCCTTTCGATACCAAAGAAACGATTGCTATATTGTGTAAAATTTCCAACCAAGAATATTGACCGGTATTGACAATCCGTATTATATAAAAGTGTACTCTGTATTATCGGTTATTTATGGGATTTATCCACTGAATGATAAACACAATATTGATGATTTAGCACCAACTAAATTTGTATCCTTCAATAATTTTTCTGCAGGATTAACGGAACATTTTGCAAATGCAAATAGTGTAAATAGTTTAGCGCTTATAAGACATAAAAATATACAAAAGTGGGTTAATTAGTTAAGGATACAGGAGCTGCAATTAATTACGTATCTAATTAAACAAATTAACATTTCGAATACAAGTAAAACCATTGATAGGATAAATGTTACATGAAGCACAATATAAATCGAGAATGACTCCAATTTAAATCATTGATTATAATGTGCATTCATAGACTTAAGTCCATCGTAAACTTTTATAACGGCGAAATATTTAATTATTGTTTGTCAATCAGAATCGTTCATTCTCCAGTAAATTATACTGATCTTGATTCATCAGTGTTTTTCCATTAGTACCATCAGCGTATCTAACTCCATATTATTCGTTGTACACATTGCCTTCAGCTTTGTTTTTGTATTGATACTGCTTTGCTCTCATGCAATACATTATGATGATACACTTACTTGCGAATGTAGCTGTGATGTGATTACTTTACCAAGTGTCACTAGTCTTATCGGTTACATCTGTATAAGCGCCATCACAAATTCTAACCGATTTGCCTATAATGGTTAACGTCGTCATGATTCTCACAACCTAGTCAAAAGCAGTTGCCTTGGCTATTTCGTAAATAGCATCTACAACTGCACACCTGATTTGGCATTTTATAAGCAGCATGGTCCACTTGGTGTTTTCATTTTGCAGATGTTGTTCCACTTCCAATATTTTCTCATGTCGATACGTAGTATAATTGGTAGAAAATCTTCCACTTTTCAGGTGAAACACGCGCACACACTTATAAGCAATAATACATTTCACTGGTACAAGCGTCATAAAAATATCGGAAATCTACCATTAAGAACTATTTATGTCTCTGGAGAATTTGCATCACGTTCATATAAAAATACAGGATACGCCATTGAATAATATGTGAAACTATAGTTCTCATTTTATAACAAAAACTGTTACGCTGAGACCAACACAAGCGTCAAGAACTGCACCCTAAAGGCTGCATGTTGGACGTATTTCCTCACGGTGGAAACACTTATTGAGTGATGTAATCAGTAACCGGACATTTCAGGTGTCAATGCTATAAACCACAATGACGTTTGGGAGACGTTTCATGTCTTTAAGACACACTTTCTTTGCTTGCACTTTTCTGTGTATATTGTGTCAACAGCTACATTCACACTATATATAAAGTTCTTGACATTCAGTCTGGATTATTCTTCGCATGATTTGAGCGATGATAACACTTTAGTGAACCTTAGGCAACATACGATTTTACTCTATAAACAACCCGATCATTCAACATTAACAATGACCAGTTATTCACGCTGTGAGAGTAGTTTGTATTACCTATTAGTTTATGTTCCAGTACATACTCGACTGGTTGCTTTTAAAGAAGAATTTAAGAAGGATACTTAGAATTGTTTATCTTTTGCCGCTGTGCAGGTTGTATAAATTCTTGATTTTAACTCGTATGAGTATTATAGTAGGTTACTAATGTGGATACTCAGTCAAGCAGGCACAAACATTTGAAATCACAAGCACAATTGGATGTAAATTTGCTGATCGACTCGGCAGTAGACTGTTATGCATGCATGAATTTCAAACACCGACATTAGAACCACCATTAAAACAATTTCGTTCGATATATGTATACACCGTGTTAATTAAAAACTTCCAACTAAAAATATGGTCTAATAATACATTTACATTCTCACTCTGCTTTATTTATCCGCAAAAGTCAACACATTATGATAAACACACCCTCCAGCACAAACAAATGAATGTGAAGTTATATATCATGATAGTCATGAGAGTTTCGCAACTAAACATTGACTAGATATTCATGAGAGAAAGAAGGTTTTAATGATCTATGTGCTAACTGTTCAAGTCACTAAAGTACTCGTAGAGAGGATTCCTTTGCTGATCAGTGATATTAACGCGTCATCGTTATATTCACTGTACCGTCGACTATTTTTAAAAATCGTCGTCGCTTCTTGCCGTAAAAATAATAATTATAGCAATAATAGTTATAGAATAAATACTACTACTAAGATTAGTAAACATTTTGGGTCCTACCCGTTCAGGCATGGTTAACCGAACTTAGGTTTGCTTCTGAAACGATATAAGTGCTTCACTGACCCGCAAAGATATCATAATGTTACAATCAAGCATAAATAGTAATAAACAAAACTATTGGCGCTTTTTTGGTCTGTAAAATGTCTACTATACCAGGCATACAAGATCGGGTGTAAATTACCTTCAAAATCAAATCCAGACTTGTAAAAGTTAGGTAATGTTTTTTATTTTTTATTGATACTCTTCATTTCATTAGTGGGATGCTTAAACCCAATAAATACTCATGACACTCTCTGTTGTCTGTAACCAAGAAAATGTCCTGGATAACACTCTGTCATATTAACCCAGATAACGTCATTGTATTCATTATGTTACGTAATCCACCAACATAGGCTTAAATCATTAAATAATTCCAGCGGCTTTGGCATTCAAGATTTCTATTCTCTGGCAAAGTGAGCAGCAAATAATGTGACTGTAAAACATTTATTCATTAATTCAGTAATTGTTCTGTATTGAGAGTATTGGTTGTCAATTTCACCGATAGGTTTTTCATTTTTTCGTGGAAAGATTCATACAAGTAAAGGTCTTAAATATTGATCATATGTTCATCATCGGTCGAACTTCGAAATAACCATACTGATATATGGCCAGTACTACTAGTACCCGCGATGTAATTAAATATAGCTTAAATATAGCTTAAATATAGCTTAAATATAGCTTAAATATTGTTTAAATATTGTTTAAATAGTTTTTTTTAAGGAACTGACTTCTGATCCATCCTATCGATGACGAAAAACTTAATAATAATTTGGATAATTTACAAGCTGTTGCTGATGGAGAAACTTCAAATACGGAAAAGCTGGAAAGTGTATAACGATATGCCAATAAATACAGAGAATGGTGAAGAAAGACCATTTAAATGAATGTACTCAGTCGGCACATATTTGGATATTAACTCGTGTAAGTTTTAACGCGTCACAGAAAGTATATACAAATTCGCTTTTTCGGCAAACAAAAATAAATGTTAGTTTTTTTTAAGAGTTTCTTAGATGAGGGAGATATATTAGTTAAGGATACGTAACGATGTTAGAGTTATCTCGATTACACAACTTACTATTTATTTACATATTTTTGTAGCGTTATTATAGCCACGAGGTTAAAAAATTTAGAATGTGTACGTGATAATTAACACACACGTTAAATACGATGTTTAACTTGAAAATGATCTCCTGAATATATATTTTTCGAGTCGACTGGAATAGAAATATTCTTTTTCTTGCTCTTATAGTACATACGCCTACACCACACAATCACAACACTTATATGTAATATACATATGTAAAAGCATGAGTCACAGAATATTCAAATATATAATGTTATCTGGTGGCGTATGCAGGGTGGAACTTAATGACTCACCAATGAGTTTAATAACTGTAGGCGTATGTACTATACGAGAGAGAGAGAGAGAGAGAGAGAGAGAGAGAGAGAGAGAGAGAGAGAGAGAGAGAGAGAGAGAGAATTTGTCTATATTAGTCGACTTGAAGTGGATATTCTGGAGATCAGAAGTAAGTGATCTATTTTATGTAGTTATCTAGAACTTGCGTCTTACACTGTCATGGTAAAAAATTATTTAAATATATATTTATTATATACTGAACTATGAAAATAGTATCGCTAGTACTTTCTGCGATTAAAAATTTAAACAACAACGTCATCATAAATATATGATGAACTAATTCCTGCAGCAACATTTTTCTGATTACGGATATGTACAAGAGCTTAAATCCGAGGATATATATATATATATATATATATATATATATATATATATATATATATATATATATATATATATATATATATATATATATATATATATATATTTATATATATATTTATATATATATATATATATATATATGTATATATATATATATATATATATATATATATATATATATATATATATATATATATATATATATATATATCTATATATATATATATATATTTATATATATATATATATATATATATATACACATATATATATATATATATTTATACCACATACATTAAAAATAACATGGCATTTAAAGTGTTGGTATAAAGCAAATCTATATACCAATACTATTGGTATATCAAATAGTGATCCGCCCATAGCGCAATAATACGAATATATAAACATTCTTTCTACCGTAGGCCTATAGCTCTATGAAGAATTTCTACTCATTCATTAATCATAAAAATGACATGAAATTAACGACACAAATATTAATAGTCCCTGTTTTCTAAATATTAAAATGGTACACAATTTCATCGGAATCCTGTCCTTTTCCTCTCCCCCTCTCATGCAAAATAAGCACAAATCTGGAGTGAGAGAGAAATATATTGCGCTGGACGAAAACATTAAAGCTGAACATGTACCAAGTAACCCACAGTACTCTGTTTCCTCGTAAACCTATGCTTACGCTTTCCTTGGGATTTATCTATAGTATTCATAATATCAATGATACATAGTTGCAATCGTCAGACGACACACAATTCATACATGTTAAATTTGTCGGTTACGATGCGCACATACTGTATTGTGTTTTAAGCTTTTGTTGTTGTTTCTGAAACCCGTTTTAATCGAGTATTATTAATTAAATATAAAACTGTCCAAATGGTCGCCAGCCCCCCCCCCCCTCTTGATCAAAAATACACGAATATACAAGGGTTGTGGATTTTTGCTTGTGTCATACGACGATGTCTCTGGACCTATCAATGATGGCAATGTTAGTCAAGACGTACACAGAGAGAGAGAGAGAGAGAGAGAGAGAGAGAGAGAGAGAGAGAGAGAGAGAGAGAGAGAGGGAGATGTTTAGTCTGTAGAATCGCTAATTAAATCAAAATGATGACTTAGTTGAACTGTCAATATATTAAAATATTTTAATTACCTCTTGTTGGTTCGTGATTCCAATTCGTTTATATTCCACGCGAATTTCCATACGACAGTAGGTCAATGACAGTACATGCATAGTCTATAATAAGATCACCGTGTTTGCAGTGCACTACTTTCTTCATTAAAAAAAAAACAACACAACAACATATTTTATGTTTAAATAATGCGTGTGTCTTATATTGGTTTAATAAATGTTAATAAAAAAAAATGAAAAAGAAAACAATCAACTTATCAATTTGAATATGTGATTGTGAATAACAAGAAAAATCGTAGAACTAGATTTTGTTGCAGACAGCCACTTGGTTGTGAGGAGGTCATTTACTCGGGCAATATATCAGGAGCACATCGTAACTCCAACTTGCAAATATTTGTATTTGTATGTGATATAAATAAAATATATGTATAGTATGTACGCTGTATCATTGATATACCACTCGTTGTATAAATTTTTCATTAAAAGGAAACTCGGGCAAGCCTCGTTTCCTTTTAATGAAAAATTTATACATCTCGTGGTATATCATTGATACAGCGTACATACTATACATATATTCTATATATATATATATATATATATATATATATATATATATATATATATATATATATATACACATATATATATATATATATATATATATATATATATATATATATATATATGTGTGTGTGTGTGTGTGTGTGTGTGTGTGTGTGTGTGTGTGTGTACTATTATAAGTTCATAAAAGAAAGACAAAAATTAATGTTCGTTTCATTAGAAGCAGTGCAAGTAGATGTACATAAATTTGTATCTCTATATCTATCCTTCACGCGATCGAAAACATTACATCAGAATTAACTCGCGAATAGGAAAGAAACTAAAATACTATAAACGCACACAAAAGACAACTAAGAAAGAAGTATGGCTAGTAAATAGTTGTGGTCTTTCCGAGAAGTAGACAATGAAAGTAGAAGTTATTAAAGAAATTAAAGTTTATTGTTCATAATGGCAGGTGCGTGTATTGTTGGTAGTAATACACCGGTTCCATCGATAACAGCTGACACCGAATACACAATTACGTCAACGGCTAATAATCGTCTGCAATATGCATTTACTTTCAAACTATTCACTCATCAACGCTAATTGTTTTAGTTTGATTTTCAATTTACAAACCTGATTGTGTATGTTCATATCCACGTTGATTGGAAATCTCATTTTTTAATCAGATGTTAGTTTAGGTATTTGATCAATACACCAATTATAACTCAAACCAAGTATTTCATCCTCGGTTTCACTTCAAATGATGCTTGCTCATTTTGGTCTAATATTGTTATAATTCAGAAGGTTTTGTTAATTGATAGCGCCTTGGTATTGTGGTGGATATTGTAAATACACTACACAGATCACTGGCAACCTGTATAACCCGGTAACCTCAGTGCGGTGTTTAATAAATGAATTAGGCGGTGACCATTGCACATATCCGGACGCTGTAGTATATATTTCGGTTTCAGTGATCTTATTATGCTAAGGAGTTTACTATCAACGACTGTTGGACTGCAAAAACGTTAATTAATGACTCTATTTATGTTTTTTGATGACTGAATAATGCTTGTACATGATTTAAAAAAGTCCGTTCTAACACAAATGGTCATTCCATTATTGATTCTTGTTAACGACTCTTTAATTGCGAGGTTATAATCATCGACATATAATTTAGATGCAGCTTCATCGTTGATTCTGGTTATCCAAATAATAATGGCATTATTAGACATATTGAAAAGACCAGTCCTTATATCACAGGATTGTTGTACTCGCGCGCGAATATTTTCTAATATCGTTGACATAAAAAAAAAACGCCGATTACTATCGAACACTAATATGCTGTGTTCGGTTATTCCATTTATTCTCATGATAATAGCCTGCAATGAAAGATTACTCGATTTTAATATATCATTCTTATCCTAATATACAACCACTTCCTTTGGATCCTGATTTGCAACGTTTAGTACTTCGGATATTTCATCGTTAATGATTCTGTTTTACATTTGCATGCGATATTCGTCAGTGACTTGCATTTTTTTATAAGGAAGAGCTTCCGTAAATATATGTTGTTATACTACACCAGCTATTAATAAACGATAGCGATTACTCGTGTATTCGTGTACAACTTTCTGGGATGGTTTGGTTGATTTTGATGCAGCGTTGAGTACAACAATTGCGTCACGGATGCATATTGGTGGAATAGTTATTGTCTGTGTTGTTAATGTTGAATTCAAGATTAGGGTATTTGCTGAATTGACATACTGGATAAACAATTTTGGTTGGATTAACTGGTACGAATAAAAATATTGATACGACGTGTATCAATCACAAATACATCCCTCTGAGTTCCGTAACCGGTACTATTGGCAAAGCTAATTATACTTGTTTCAATTGCATTGTACTGAATATGTACTTGGTCTTGCATAAAAACACCTCTAAAGCTTTAAGTTTGATTACTCAGCAGCATTCATTAAATCAATCTTTAAAATTGGAAGAATTAACGAACAGTCCCTAGAAGCCGCAGACGCTTTCCGTACCATGGCAAGGCTAATGATACTTGTTTCAATTTAAATGTACTGAATATGTACTTGGTTCCAGGGAGTATTATATCCTTTTTCTTACGTTTTCGTTTCAGTTTGCTGATTATAAAATTCCTTTTCCTGTTGCTTTTAATGGTGCCAGTTGATCAGCGTTTCCGACAGCTCCCAATTCTGCAACTTTTGCAGCAGCTGGGGCGGCACGCTATTAACTCTGTTATAACTGCAAGCAGTGGAAATATACCACCTGTTTTAGTTATATTATACTAATTCGTATTCCGATATTGTCTTTTCTAGCTGTTATTTTTAAGCATTATTATGGTTACGGTGTTTATGACTTACGCGGGTTATAGCTTGTTTAATCTGATCCGGAGTCAAAGTAACATTCACATGATGGTTAGACATTTTATAATATCTACAGGAATCTAATTCTGCTACATCTTTGGTAAATGTTACATATTTTCTACTAGTGTATCAATGACTCCTATTCGTTCTCCAGCTATTTCAAGTAACAATGCTTTAAAGCAGAGTATTACAGGAATTACTCTGTACTTAATACTACCACAATTTATATGAGCTCTAAAGTGTATATAAACGAAAGTCAGCATGATTAAATCGAAATTTTCCAATGAAAAATAATAGACCCGATAAAGATTTTGAACATTTAGTTGTGATATTTGCAATCCAGTATCTATATTCTGATCAAGTACAATAAATGCTATCGAACGATTATATGCTCGTACTATACGATTTTTTTTTCAAAATTAAGATATATATCTTCAGGTGGTTCTTTTAGGGCATTTACCATTAAATGAATGTCAGAAACATCTAGTTATTCAAATATCTTATGACTATCCATTTGAGAATGTAATCTATTAGTTTTTAAAAAGCAATGAAAATAGGTCGTGGAGCAGAAACATCTTGCCATATGTAGAGTAATTTTACCACATTTGATACTTTAAAAACTATCTGTGGTACTGCCAACCATGAAGACATCGATTTACCACCATGATGTATACAAGCGAGTAATATTTGTTCTTCTGCGATCAATACAGTTATTAATGGCATCCACAATAACAGTTTTTATAATATTATTTTACCATCATCGCCTACACGGCGCCAGATTGCATCATCGTCATTATCTTTCTTACAAGCTATACGGCATGTTTGGCTCCAAACGAAGCCTTTGCAACATCTCTACAAAATCCGAATATATAAAAAAGTGATATTGCACATGAAAATATTCTATATTCACCTTTTAACAGTAATCGATGTGTAAACACTCTTATGTTGAAATCATTGATGTCAATGCATCTCAATATCTCTTCCATCAATAATATATGTAGCGCAATGAAACAAAGCCATAACTCCATTATTAACAAAACCAACACTAAGAACAATCGTTATACGCTGTATCATCCATTTTTACCTCTTCATATTCTACGAATAAATGCTGAAGCAGGTTAGAATTATACATTTGTATCACAAAGATGTAGTTCAAAACGATTACGCTTATCTGGTTCTCGTGTTTCATAAGAATAACACTGATCATCGCGTATATATTCATCTTTGAGAATCGTTGCATCCTTATTAAATGCTGGTTCAGATACACGTTAATATATTTTATTATATTTTTGTATTGTCTAACACGAAAACTAATTCCTTCTATCATACTTGAATTTATATTTACTTCTGTTTTACCATCCAAGTTATTTTCTGATTTGCGACTTGATTTATTTTTTGACTGAAACTTGCAGTCATAACTTCAGTACTGGATATTTTTTCTGCCTGTGGTTTGCGTCGTACTAATCGTGCCAGTATATTGTTGATAGCCGAAAACGCCCTACCGGCAACGTTACCGATAGCACCGTGCTTGTTTTTTTCTCATGAACTACGTCATTTGCTATCATTTATATTTGCTTTGCGTTCGTTATTGTTTTTGGTACAATCCTTCTAAATAAACCCTGAACAGCATCACCGAGTCCATCACGTAAATTGCTTTAAAGGTTGGCAATCATCACTCTGACAACTCCAGGTCCACGTTGAGCACTGTGTATGGTCATCTTATTTATTATCTATGTCACAGGAAGAAGCCAGGGTGGGACGGGAAAAGTGAAGACACGGAAACCAGCCGCGTTAATAAGATGTTTATTATAAACGAAAATTAGATATAAACCAATCTGACACCATTGTAAACAAAACGATAAGGACAATTATCAAGTGCCTCATATGAAACTACAACAACAAGTATAACGACGAGAAAACTCAAATTTGAATTTAAGAAATGAAATTTTTAATAAATGTAAATAACGTCCTATCACCGACCAACAAATACACCGATATGTGCGTGATAAAATATTAAAATCCAACACCTAACCAATCACGTCTAATATATATGATGTGCTTTCTAATACCTGACCAATCACGTCTAATATATATATATATATATATATATATATATATATATATATATATATATATATATATATATATATATATATATATATATATATATATATATATATATATATTATGTGCTTTTGAATACCTGACCAATTACATGTCGTATGTAATATGAGCGTTTTTATCCCTGACCAATCGCAGTTATGTGCTTCATAATACTTACTGGATTTACCGAACCGTTTTAAACTGCTGCTTTTAACGGGTTATATTAACAAAAAGACAGTCATGTTCCCCCGTTTAACAGACAAGCAAATCTTCTTAAATTTGAGGACTAGATATCTGATTTTGTTCTTTAAGATTCTAGTGCATAATTGGCTCTGACTAATACGTGTGATTAGACATTTAGATCGACCATGGTGTTGTCAGTCTTACGCATTTTTTCCGAATTATTTTGAAGTTTCTCCTCCAACGCTTCTATTTTCCCTTGATAGAAGGATTGCCCCCTTGTACGTCATTACCGGATTTGGCTTCTGTGTCAGCAAACACTTCTGTCACAGTTACACTAATATCCATTGTAAAATGTTTCAACACACGATTTTTGACGTTGCAAATAAACAAAATGTGTTGCACAAAAGGACTAATACATACTACTAAGAAGAAATATTAAAGACTGGAATAAAATGTTATTATTAAGTAGTACATTATTATATTTAAATTAAATGTATGCGGTAAAAGAGCCCATGTCGTTGGAATAACGTTTTATTGACTGGAACATAATAAAAGACAGCTGGAAATTGTATATAAAATGAAATATGAAACATTACTTCCTATTTCAAAAACAAATAGTAAAGTGCCAAACATTATTTAAATATGGGTACAAAATCGATAAAATGTAGGATACTCAATTTAGTGTTTGGGCCATCGTCTCTTCTTATCTTAGTTATCCATTGCTTTTTCAATGCAGGATTCTTAATAGCTGAATGCATATTAAGTGTTGGATGATAACGTAAAGCTGACGTGCAATGGAGCACATAAGAATGATGTGCTGGTTTTCCGCTATTATTACTATTGTCATTATTAACATCAGCAGCATCTGCTACTGCTTGTTCAGGTAGCCTCGTTCTTGTCATAAATTATCAGGTATTCATATGAAGTGAGAGAGGTCTTATCTGGAAGAAAACCCATATCATGTGAAGTCAATTGAACTGTCGAGAAGTAATAATTTACAATCTCACATATCAGGCAGGTAAGGACATTGTTTCGTAACTAACTTGCAGATACATGCTTTCATACATGGTATGGACTGATAACAGTTACAAGACTTTCCTCAGAAGAAATACATGAAAACGAACCCACAAGACGCTTACGTTGTACGGGATTATTTGGATTTTGTAAGTATCGGTCTACTATTTATTTTCTTTAAAACTAACAAAAGCAAATTTATATTAAACGTGCTTACAGCTGCTGGAACTAATGTGTTGACATGTAGCGTTTTTGGAAAGCCGTGTTACTTTAGGCGGCATTTAGTATCCACGATATAATCAAATATATAAAATACATGGCATTAAATTTGACACTGATGAGTGATCGTTGTGGCAGCGACTTCCGTGTAGGCCGGTATTGACTCATATAGCGTCCAGGTGCACAAATTTGCTGAACAGATTACAATAGTTTTCTTGTGATCTACTATTTTGAAGTCGAAAAGGAATGTTAGAATAAAGGTGCGAAATGTGGCAATATATCTACTATATTAAAGTCGTCTTAGTACACGAGAACGAATCAATCTTATATCCGTATTCTTCAAAATGCTTACGAACATCTCACCGTATAAAATAATTTGCTCCATTAAGCTTTTAAGGTAGGTGCTGAACCCAAAGTTTGCAAAGAATCATAAAAGAAACTGTTATTGTTTGGTAAATAACTCAAAACTTGGCTTGGCCTAAATACTTTATTAGTTACATAGACTACTGACTAAAGCAGAAAACATACACATACTATTTTTGTACGATAATTGTATCATAGTGCATATACGGTTAAACCTGAGTGAGAGCTTTAAGCTATCCTCATGTGATATGTAAGAGTGAGATCTATTGCGTCCACACAATGTTAATAGCGTATATTACAACAACTACCCATACAACAAGTTGAAGGTTTGTATTAAATGATCCTTTTCATTCCTCCGTTTCTATCTTATAAATTTGTAAACATTAAAATTTGACAAAGTTATATTTTGCACATGACTATGTGTCAAATAGTTTCTCGTGCGTTGGAAACGTTCAACTAATTAGTTAAAATTAAGTTATAGCCTAATTACATTCACAAGTATTCGTATACTCATGAATACATGGACGTGGTGATATAATGTCATTGCCACTAAAATAGAAGTCCTAATATTTTGTCCTTCAATACAGTTGTTATCACTGCATATAAACCGATGAGATACAACCTATATAATACTACGTCACTGACGACTTCCAGTTTATAATATTCATACGTCACAATGAAGTTCAGACGAACGATCAAGTTCAGGTAATAAAATCTCTGTATCTTGCATACATGTTAATTAGACGTCCACTCTTTCTTTGAATCGCTCCTGTCTGGTTTGGCTCATTGATGACTAATGGGATCTTATCATTCAGTTGAGTTACCTCCTTATTGTTAGTATCTTCATATGTATCATATACCTATGGTAATGTATCGTCTGCTTGTAACATTTGTTTTCGGTATCTCCTATAGCACCATACACTTTTCACATCATACGCCCTAGGAGTGTTGCTTTGTAGAACTACATCAGCTGGTTCCCAGTGATGTTGTCTTCTGAATCTTACTTTGTCTCCATAAGTCAGATTTGGACGTTCTTTAGCTCTTCTGACATACTGTCACCTTTGACGATTGTTTTTTTTTTCCTAGTATCAACTTTATATTTCTTTTTTTTTTTTATAAATTTCGGACGGACGAAGCTGTATATTAGTTGTAGGAGAAGGCGATGGAAGTCTCCGACTCGTCAGTAGTTGTGCCGGAGATCATGTATCATCAATTAGTCTATTGCGATAGCCCACCATCGAAACATATGGGTTTTGTTTATCTCTCTTTGCCTTATTGAGAATTTCTTTGACAGTTTGGATGGTTCTGTCCGCTACATCGTTACATTGTGGATATTTGGGACTTGACGTAGGATGTTTCATTCCCCAGGTCTTTGCAAACTGACAATATTCTTTTGATCTTGTATTTTCCAACTTGACAGCTTCAACATATATGGATCAATAGTCTACTCCCAAAACATAGATGTAATCATATCACATAACAAAATATGTTCTAACCATTTTCAATGGCGCAGTCGGTTGTCTATACAACAATGGTTCTTTGTGAGATTACTTTAGGCGTTCCTGGCATGTAAAATAATTCCATACCGAGCCTGCAAAATGTGCATTCATACCAGTCCAATATTTAATATATCTTGCCCTTCGCTTTGTTATCGCCCATGCAGTGTTTTATCCACATATGGATTCATGTAAGTCGTATGACTCAGGCAAGTTACAATGCATGCAAACCGAGATCTATGAGTCCAATTAAATCCGTGATCAGTCTTAATTAGTTTTCTAAAAGAAATATTGTTTTAATACGCAACAAAATGTTTAGTTATATAAGGTGCCTAAATCTAATCAGGCTATTCCCTGCCGGATTCATAAGAACATTCTGTATTTGCTACAAATCTTGTTGTTGGTTCAATATCATCAGATATAGTTTGAGCATATATGTCAAGGCATTTGTAATTGGCTATAACAGATTTTGCATCCACCTTTGCTGGTGTCACAAATGTAAATTTTTGCAGGTTACGTATTAAAACTATCCACAACAACACTTGATCAGCTCTCCTATAACTCTGCGCAAGTAGTGGCCCAGTCACACTCTTCAATATGTCAGCCGTTAAGTTTTGTATTAAATTAAGATGAGATTTATATTTTTAAAAAGGGATGTCTTCTACACCCAGCCAATTTACACAATTAAGTAGTACTATCATTACTCAGTCTTGTGTGGATGAACATTTTTGCAAAACAGCTTTAAAATCTGTGTTGTTGAGCTTCAGTCAGTAGTTTGGTTATGGCAACGCAGAAAGCCTTTCCATTGTGCTGTTTTGAACGTTATTTTGTTTTGGCATATGTTGGTCACAAATGCTTTTAGCCTCTGCACACGTATAGTAAAACATTAAGGTGTCTTTACTGTCACAGTACTGACATGACTTAACGTCGTTTTGAAACGGTGCTAGCTACGTTTTAAGCTATAGTTGCACAAAATTACGTCGTAAGTTACGAGTCACCATTACCTCATCTTTGGATGATGAAGGTTCAACTTGTTTGATAACTATACTAGTATCATCGGTCCAACAGAAAAAAAATCATTTGTTTTGGAACTATCTTAATTCATTGTTTATCTTGGCCACCATTTTGAGATGGACGCTGACAGTATCTTGGAATACAATTAAGCTAATGCATTGTGCTGTTTCGTTGCTTGACAATAGTGGGGTTAGAATACTAGTTTCTCGTGTGAATCCCTTTAACATCACTTGTTTATTTACGCTTCTGTCTTTGGTAGGGTGATAATACTGTTCTGACATTATGCTGATACAAGTGATGCGACCGATACAGGTCACAAAAGGTTAGTCAGACATGTATAATATCGACTATGGGCACTAAAACAAAACATAGCATATTCTGTATCTTACTGTGACCAGCATAAGGTCAGATACAGTCTCCACACTCAGTTACAACAGTATTTATTATGATAACATTAGGGCATGAAACTGATGTGCACGTGTTTCACCTGCCTGGGAGAGTTGTAATCTAGCCATTTATATAGTTAGACCAAACCTTTGTTTTGGTTTAATAAGCAAAACTTAATATTTGGGTGAGTAAATTTACGTAGTGTCAACGAATTAAGTGCGTAAAAATATTAAAAGTCTGCATATTTGACGCATGATGCATGCGTAAAAAACATTGCCCATGTGACTTTTGTGCAACACATTTAGCATTTTTTTATGAAGTGTATCTGTTTATATAATCTTCTCTCCGTCTATAAATAATCCATTCATTCCTGAAAGTTCATCTCTGCAGTTCTCTAAATTTTGTATTTCGAAAGGTACGAAATGTTATCGTTTTGCCATTCCTTTTTAATCATATTTGTGTACTTTGGGTCATTTCATTATCACGTTTTTAGTTCGATTCTTTATTGCTACTAAATGTGTATCTGCAATCTATATATTTGACATGATCTTGTGTACATATCACTCATTTTCAATATCCATGTTCCTCTTAGATGTCTTCATCTGTCGGTGTGATATCGACAATGTATCTGCAACATTTAACTCTTTTTCTGGACAATGTGTTAAATCAGGATTGTAGTAATGGTGTCCTAAAAACTTTATATTTAGTCTATGAGGTTCGGCAGATAGAGTTTTCTTGTGTATTGATTCCAGAGGTTTATCATCCGAGACAACTGGTACTTAACGATCTTTCGTATATAATGTAAATGCTTCAAGACCAAACAACACAGCAAGAAGTTCTTTTTCGATGTCTGCATACCTTGTTTCTCCTTCTGATAACGACCTTGATGCTATGCCTTAACACTCTTACAGGTCCTGATTGTGATGAATCACAAAAACGCAGGCTTGTTAGGATCTAAGTATTTCAACACAGGTTATTTGCTTATAATCTGTTTTATCTCGTAAAATGCATGTTTATGTGCAGTTTCCCAAACAAATTCAGCGTCACTTTACAAACATACTCTGATTGGCTATGTTACTGTAGACATATTTGGGATACATTTCGCTATTTAGTTGACTGTACCCATTAATCTTTAAATTCGATTCTTATCCATCGGAGCGTATATTTATATGATTGCTATTACTTTTTCTGGGTCAGGTGTAATACCTGATGACGTCCACATGCGTCTCATTTTGCACAGTTCTGTTAGTCTCAATTGACATTTTGCCTAATTCAGTATCATGATCGTCCTTTGAAGTTTCCCAAACAATCATTTAATCTATATCAGTCTCCACGCTAGGCAGGTTCTCAAAACACTGTGCCATGCATTTCTGGAAGTCTTTATGAGCAGATTTAATACCAAAAGGCGTTATCAGGTAGCAATGTATACGAACCTGGGTGCTTAAAGTTGTCAATAACTCTCTTTCTGCATCCATGGGTATTTGCTAGTAACCAAGCTTGACATCTGGTTTGGAGAAAACCTTATCTCCAGTTGTAGTCGTGGTTGTATATTCAATTATATAAAGTTGATAATGCTCTCGTTTGATAGCTTCATTTATATTTCACGGATCTTGATAAATTCGTAGTTGTCCCGACTTGTGTTTTGTTTCAAAAACTACTAATGAACTGACGCATTATGTTGATTCATCTAGTTTCCGTATTACATTTCTTCGCAGACACTTCTATATCTAATCGTTTCATCCTGTATGTTTTCAAATTTTCAGTTCTTTGCAATAAATTGAAGTTCAGTTACATATTGGTCAATATTTTCATTCTTTTGTTGGATTCTTGTATGGAATCTGTGTATTTCTACTCTATTTTTAATGTTCTGCTTAAAAACTGAAAAACGTCTTAAACATTTTGTGTAGTGGATCAAATTTTTGCACTTCTTGTTCCTCAAAATTTAATGTGTTGTGTGTACCATCCTGACAAGTAATATCTAGGAAAAGAACTAAATTTATCTTTGTCTTCTTTACCTGCAAGCGCAACATGTAAATAAAACTGCGTAGTCTACTTCCACCTCTTCCACGTTTATGCTAGATGGTGGAAATTAAAGCCTATTTCGGGTGGCTGATTGAGGTTTTCTATGATGTCACAGTTAATACATAACGTTGTGCATCCAAATTTCAGTGTTCTTATGGAGATATATTTCTTAATGGTTTAAATCGAACTGATACCAAAAGGTTCACTTTTGACACATGTTGTGTTTTGATAAATAACACAAAACATGGTTTGGTCTAGCTAGTTAAGTTGCTAGATAACAGCTGACTAAACCAGATAAAACAAACGCAGACAGTTTCTCACTTTAATGTCATCATAAGGCATATATGAGTACAGCTGAATGAGAGCCTGGAACTGACCTTAGGTGACCGAAATCTTTTGTAGTAACATAATGTTAATCCCATGCATTACTACATAAACTATAATTTTCAATGCGTAGGGGACATTTCATGGTTAGCAATGAATGCATTTTCTAGCGCCTACGGTTTACGCCTGTGAGCGACTATATTGACAAGAAATTGCTTTCTTCTTTTCATAGTTTAATGCTGTTCTATTTAGCTTTCATCTTCATAGTTTAGATTTTTTAGTAGGTTTATTTATTCTCAGACGTTAGGTTATCATATGTGTACTCAATCTGATTTGCGCGCAGTTTTCCGGGTCTATAACTGACGTCAGAGCTAAACTATTTTCTTCTGTATGCTAATGGATGACACCTAATTTAAGAAAAGGTCATCACGTCTGATATCAACCGTAACGCCATATGGTACATAAGTAAAAAGCTTATAACATTCCTATTGTAGATGTACCTAAGGCGCATAGGAATAATTACTTGAGCAAACTAATATTTTTTTAGAGTGTTTTATCATACGCACTCATGCACAAACGACAAAAAATCAAACCTTAGCTAGAATTTTAATTGACTCCTATGAATTGATTATTTGCCTCTTCTGACCTCTCTTAAGTTCGGTTATTGAGGTTGGGAGTGAGGCCCATTCCATAATAACAGTCCAAATGTTAGTATAAAACAAGGGTTTGGGTAACTCCATCGAACTAAGTTAAAATGAACTTGACGTTTCCTAACTTGTGATAGTCTCTATTGTGAAAGTGTTCATTTTAGTAATCGTTCGTGTTTAAAATAATAGCGTGTCCTGTCTTGTATACCCATTTTAATAAAAGAAACAAGGGAGTTTTAATATAATTTCTAATGGACTGATAACAGCAACAATAGTTGCATCACTACATTTTCAAGCGGACACAGCAGGAATGGGTGTAATGAAAGTCATTTCGTTCTGTAGATTTCATCCAATACTGGTTTTCTTATTTTTTCGTTAAGAGCAAACTGAGCTAACTTTATTTGCTTTAAAATAATTGAGTTTGAAAACACATAATAGAATACATATATTGTGTTTAAATTTCCGATTTATTTGTCATCAACTAATTGTTCTGTAAATGCCCTACGATTGTTACTTTCTTTTTTCTCATTTACTGTTCCCCCTCTCTCTCTCCCCCTCTGTCTCTCGTTATCTGTCTGCCTGACATGTCTCTTTAATAACAATCAGCAACAACAACAACAACGACGATAATAATAATAATAATAATAATAATAATAATAATAATAATAAATAATAAATAATAATAATAATAATATCCCTAGTTTTACGAATACTGCAGCTGCTTAAAGTAAATAGTTATTTAATCCAACCAATACTAGTCAGTTATTGTAACACTTTTACTTTAGCATTAAATGCTGTGTAGTTTCGTGTCGAATGAGTGAAGAATACGTATCCGTTGTCATAGTGAAGATTTTTTAAAGCACGACGAATTTAGCAAGGATGTAACGCCTGTCATCACTAAAGTTATCTTTTTTAATAGTCCCTATAACTGAATTTGTAAACTTGTATGGTATGTAAATTCTAAATTACAAAGCAATGTTGTTCAATATATAGAGGATGTTTCCTTAGGCGACGAATGACAGTATGATTACTTTTTGAAAGATATAATTGGTGGCTTTATCATCAACTGGACATTATAATACACATACAATATTTAAATTGTTGCATATTTTATTAAAGCCGTCATGTTTAGCACAATAATGGTTTCGTTAAGCCTAGCTGTACTTGCACTATTTGAAAGCGATAACAGTTAAACTTGTTGGCGTGGAAACGTCAATATTGCGAAAGCACGATTATTATTTCGGCATCTGCCGTACATGTCCATGTAACACGAAACAAAATATTTTTGAAAGATAGTAGCTCAGTAACCAGTGCATTTATATGCATGCCTTGCCTTTAATCTCCTATTTGAATGTAAATCAATGTATTTTACAGTACTATACATCATGATAGCCGTTGCTGTCCTAAGATTAATTTACTGTATAAACCGAGCCGTTCGTCACATTTGTCCTTCGACAGAGTTATCATCATTGAATACGTTAGCAGAAGTATATTACAAACGGTTGCATTTGTATGACATTTGAACTACTTTGGTTGTTCTAACCCTGCAACATATTATGAAACATTTTAAGGATACATATAGTGACCAAATAAAGCATTGGTTTACTTAAACTTAAACATGAAGGAAACAAAGGTGTAAGTTTATTTGAGACTTATACATGTAGAAGGAAAGGTAAGTTTTAATCAATACTTAGTCCTAACCTAATATTCGTAATCATCTACACGATTTTTGTATAACAAAGAACATATGTCCCCCCACGTACACTAATCTATATATAATTTACGTAGATCAAGCAAGGTCAATATAACTGATGAGATTGTCAAGATCGTGTCGTATACCCTCTTTTCTCGTACTTCGTTAACAATGCATATACTATTCATTCAAAAAAATACAGTCATAGGGAAAATTAAATATAATAGGCACATGAGCTTAATTAAACAAAAACAAACGCGTGTAGCTTGAATTCGAAAGGGTATATACATTCAATGGAGGCTATAACGAATGGGAACCACACTACTATGCATATGAAAACCGACCAAACCAAACAAATGAAGCGTATATTGAGATACAATGCGTCATAGTATTCGATCTATTTTACGTTTAAAAATATATACTTTTTACCTCTCTATTTCGGTAATAATATTTACACGTCTAATTTGCTCTAGGTCCATGGTGTTGCCTCTCCATCAAAAGCATTGCTTTGCTGTTTCTACTCGGCAATAGTATTGGGTTAATGAAGTAAATATATTTGGAAGGTAATTCGAAGATAATATATATTTCTCATTTGATTGATGGTAGAATTAGCGTTATTTCACCATTCTTTATTTATAGAAAGTAACTTATTGATGTGTATGCAGTATTTGCGTGCCTCAAAGGCGACACTTTCCCAAGGACGCCGATTCATTCAGCACAAATTTGCAACGACCCAATGTGTGTGTTTGTGTGTATAACACCCCCGATGCTTTGTGTGTTTGATGAAAATTGTTAAAACTAAAACTGGTTTGTTGCAAAAGACAATCAGAAAAAGCATAACAAAATAGGATTGCTGATAAATCAAAATACGACACTGTATTATTACTGACATAGAAACATACACACAGAAAATAAAAAACAACAAACACGTAGACAGCTGCAAATTCAAACTACGCACATGTACGTAGAACCTGAAACAAAAAGGGCAAATAATGCAAACAAATCGTCGCAGCGACTAGAACTTACTGGATGAATAACTGTCTTAGTACGATCGAAGATTTTATAACAGAGCAGTAGATAAGTATATCAAATATTATTCTACGATTCATATCCGCCAAATACGTTCGTTTTGAAGGTTTGTTTACGTTTCTAAATCGTGTTAAAAATTGCAGTCTTAAGATTGCTTTATCTTATGAACATTGCTTTCCGTCACATATGTGATACATATTAATGATGCTAGGAATACAGATAAAGGACAGTTCGAGATAGATTATATTTGTAAAGGTGGGGTAGTTCTAACTCCGTAACTTATTCTGGCATATTGTAAGAATACTTATATCAACATATAAAACTTATGCATAAATTGACCATAAAATGAATGAAACATAGTGCGGTGTGCGCTTTTTTAAAGAATTTTAACAATATATTGAAAGTGGTGTTTTTAAGAATATTTAGTTCTGACCTTACTTACGTAATACTCAGCAAGCGCATCTCATATAAAAAATTTGTATTTAACAGCGTAGATCAAACAATAGAAAATATTTCAGGAGTTCGTTTCGTTTATTCTGCTTATCAGTATTTCTTTTGTTTCTTAACAATACGTGAATTATTCATGTATTAAATACTCACTTTGAGGGCGATTACAAGCATATCATCAAATGGGTTTAGATTTTACTGATTGTAAGTTTACATGTATACGTTTCAGGAATCTACATTTCATACCCAAGCGAACTATCACACTTGGAATAGAAAATGCTTATACTTTCCATAGAGGATAGAAAGCATGATATCAAAAATAGAGAGAATTAAAATGGATATGTAAACCAACATAAATAAACAAAATAGCCTTATACTGCAGGAACATATCTCATAATAAATAAACGAACTGCGAAAGAACAATGTTTACAAATATATCTTGCTCTTTGTACACATTATTCCATTATCGTAGTGCGCGAATGTGATGATACAATTAAGCTAAAAGCTGTAAACGAGGAGTATTCCTGCAATGTTTAATACTGGAGTAAAATCGGCACACGTGACCAGTAGAATGTGTGTAACACAACATTTTTTGCAGTTAAATACAATCAGGCTAGCGCAACAGACAGCGATAGTTGAGAAGCTAACAAATAATGCAAACTGAACAGAAATTATAAGCTGAACATGAAGAGTGTTCCACATGGAATATGCGCACCTTACTGGGCAGAGACGATGAGAAAAGACCCCGGAGGAGGACCGCCATAGTAGGAAAGAACTCGTCAGATATAACGTGGATATTGCTGCAGTGAGCGAGACAGGACGTGCAGGAGAAGAAGAACTCTTTGAAAGGGGTTTCTGTTTCACTTTATTTTTGAGTGGCCTATAAATTGAAGAGCGCCGTGAGGCTGGTATAGGCTTTTAAGTAAAGACAGCACTGATAGCCAAATTGACTGGACCTACCAAGGGAGTAAACTATTGACTAATGACCTTGAACCTCCCGATCCTGTCTGAAAGAGAGCACCTTAACATCATCAGTTCATATGCTCCAACCGTGACCCACCCAAATGATTTAAAGGTCAAGGTCTATGAGAATATTCCAGCCGAGATTGCGGACGTTTCTATGGCAGATAAGCTGATAATTCTCAGAGATCTCAATGCAGGAGTAGACTGTGATCACGTTGCCTCGGACGGGGTGCTAGGAAAGTGCAGAGTGGGTCACTGTAACAGAAACGGTCTTATTTTGCTCCAGACTTACACCAATAATGAAGCGGTGCTAAACGATAAAGTCTCCCGCCTCCATTACATTATCCTCAGGTCATGGTTGCACCTTCGCTCCAAAAACTAGCACCTTGTTGACTACGTCATTGTCTGGAAGAGGGACAGGTATGTGGTGCGTGTGACCAAGTTCTTGTGCGTCGCTGACTGCATGGACAGACCTCATCTTTATCATCCTCAAGGTCAACATCCGCATTCAGTCCAAAAGAAACCCAGAGAAATGCTCATAAACAAGTAAACATGAGTAAGCTGAAATGCACCAGTACCGAACAGTCTAACGTGGAGGCCATGGATGGATATCTGAAATCCACCCATCACGACAATCAGAATGTTGAGACCTACTGGGAAGCATTCAGAGAGCTTGTCTACAGCTTAGGTTCGGAAATCCTAGTACCCTTAACCAGAAAGCATCGATAATGTTTTGATGAGAAATTGGACGAGATCAAGCAGTTGATGGTTGCGAAACACCACTTTCTTTAAATATAACTCAACACAGAATCCACCTGCGTACAACACTATACTCTCAACGGTACATCATACACCTAGTCAGCTGCTCTGCATTTTGTTCAGCAACAAACTCTTGTTATCCAAGCCTACGCACACCACCATGACATGAATAATCTTTACGATGCCCTGAAATAAGTGTATAGACCTACACGCTTTGGATTATGTGACAAAGAGAAGACTTTTTAACAACGGGCTGAACACGTTGTCCTGAATCACCCTTCATCCACCAAGAATAAAACCACCAGTTGTTTATATCCCTCAATTACCTACAAACGAAGCACCAAATGACCTTCCGAATTTATTAGAGATACATAGAGCGATACGTCTCCAGTGGCAAAACACATGGTTCAGACTCAGCTGAAGGAAGGGGGACAAGCACTGATATAAAGGATGCACCAGCTGTTTGTACTGATATGTCTACAACAGAGACGATCCCCCAAGTATTCAAAGACACTTCCATAATCTACCACTATAAGAGCAAAGCGAATAGCCACGATTGCGAATACTACTATGGTATATACTTATTCTAAATTGCAGGAAAGATACTCGCCAGAATCCTACTGAACCACCTCACTAAGCACTTTGACCAGAACTACTGTGAGAAAATCAGTTTGGAGTTTTTAAAAAATTTGGATCATCGACATGGTGTTAACTGCGCGAAGTAATGTCAGGAGCAAAACACCGACCTGTTCTCCACCTTAACGTTACAAGTCTCTCAAATGACTCTGTCTCTGTTTCTGTTTCTGTCTCTCTCTGTCTCTCTGTCTCTCTCTCTCTCTCTCCAGTTCTCGTGCATCACGGCAGCAATGATAATAACATGTTCGGTGGAGACAATTATTCTCTTCCTCTTAGACTGTGGATTGGCCATTTAATACGTGCTCTCCTTGGCTGAGAGTGCAATATGTTAGTAAACAAAATCATTATATTGACTTTTCTTCACATTGTGCAGCAATTATATTTGGTATATTTTATTTGTTTCAACAGCCATGAATACATTAACGATTACCGGAGTGTTCTTTGGTGCTGTGTCACTAGTTCTCTGTATTACGGCAATTGCGTCTCCACGTTGGTTGGCGGAAGATTTGAAGTTTGTAGAAGTATACAACGGACTGTGGACAAATTGTTCCAGAGATTACCAAACGGGACTTGAAAAATGCGAGTTAAAGGAACAATTTCCGGGTAATAAGAGGAACGTAAAGTTATGTCTCTATACCTGTCTGTATGTCTCTTATCTATGAGTTTTCATAGTTAACCAGAACTCTCATGTTACTTATCACAAGTCATATGTCAGCATTATTTACATTCTACGTCGAATTGGCTACATTGACCGTTAATGAACATTACAATACACTTCACCCTAGGATCGCCTATCTCAAGTTAGATTGTTGTTGTGCTTATATATTTCAGCCATTGTTTGTATGTTTCTTCATCTGAACTTTCTAATTGCGAATTTCACTTCACTTGCATGTATCATTATTGATTACATACATGTATATCCATTTACATCAATTGTTATAGCATAATTATTGTGTCGTCTGATTTTACACCTGTGTTAATAGAATCTGCAATATTAGCATCGACTTATAAACTATCACTCCATTAATTTATAAACCAGATATAAATGTTTATGTTCCTTATGTTCATATTTCTATGCGTGTGCAATATTAAAAGCCAACTACTATATTGCGCTTTGATACTGTGATATTTTAGACCAGAACGGACTCGTGCGTAGTAAACATTGATCTTTTACATTGGACAAGCCACATGATACTATTATAGTTTAACAAGACTGAATATTCCTTCAGTCTATTTTTAATGGCATTGACAATTGTATTAATGCTGTGAATATACATCAACGTATCAATGAAATTTGCATCTGTGTCTCTTATTCTCGGCTTGATAACATTTATTTGTTTTTTTCTTAGACTGGTCAGTAGCTACAATATTCCTAGAGATGGCAGGGTTGGTCTTAATCGTTGGTGCTGTGATCGTTGAATCCGTACACATTTGTATCCCTATATATACCCACAAAGCTTCAAAAGTACCAGGACTGTGTGCAATCACTGGCGGTAAGCTTGAACAAAGTATAAATTCAACAAAGTATCAATTCAACAAAATATCAAGTCAACAGATTATCAAAGTATCACTTCAACAAAGTATCAAAGTATCAATTCAACAAAGTATCAATTCAACAAAGAATCAATTCAACAAAGTATCAAGTCAACAGATTATCAAAGTATCAATTCAACAAAGTAATAATTCAACAAAGTCTCAAAGTGCCAATTCAACAAAGTATCAATTCAATAAAGTATCAAAGTATCATTTCAACAAAGTATCAATTCAACAAAGTGTCAAATTATCAATTCAATGAAGTATCGAGTCAACTAAATTTCACTTCCAAAAAGTAAAAAAAGTATAAATTCAACAAAGTATCAAAGTTTCAACAAAGTATCAATTCAAAACTATTTCAATTATACAAGTATATTAAAATATAAAATCGTATATTTCACTCACCCTTCTTCACGATATATTTAATTCCTGCGTGTATCCGACATACTGGGAGGTGATGCCTTGTATGTGATGATGTTAAATCAAATGTTATGTGTTGCATGTTACATTATGATTATAGATATTAGGTTTTCACCAATGACTGTGATGACAAATTTGTATGCTTCCTTCGTGCATTCCTCAAACGAAGCCTCTTACATCATCAATAATTAAAACGAGCATGTGTTAATGCTTTCGTAACAAGAAACTTGCAGGTCATGAAGTCACATTATCTTTCCACTTTCTCAAGTACATGGTCTTAGCTACCATTTTTGTGTACAAAAGAGGTCAAATATAAACAGGCATTTTTAACTTTATTAAATAACGTTTATACCTTATATAATTATCACAGCTATGTGTTTTGTTATGTGTCCATTGTCACCTGTGGCTGTATATTCCGAAAGTGCTGGTTTAGTACCAGTTGTGCACTGTTCTTCGTCATGTTTTCTGTTCTCTCTCTAATATATCTTTCAGAGTATCTATGTTGTCTAATGGAAATTTAAGTAACTTGGTAATGATGTCAGAATAAGATATGTTTAGTGTTGTATAACATATCAACACAAATAGGTTATTTAATGCCTAGTTTTTCAAAAATACATGTACATCGACACAACATTGTAGCCGACCAGGGCTCAAACTATTGTAGCATTTGAACCTTTACCGTCACGCGTCGAGCACTTCAACCAGCGAGCCAGCTGTGGTCAACAAATGAACAATAATGGATAAACAAAGCGACATTTCAATTATCAGAAGTAACGAATTATATGATTTTGCCATTTATATCAAATCCAACTAATTTGTATTCATGAAAGAATTCAAAACAAGGATTATACGTCAGAGTATTACGCAAACGCAATTCTTTAAAGTTAGAAACGTTTGAGTTCTAAATACACAGGGTATAACAAATTGTTCGTTCAATACTTTACATGCTTCGGTACCACATAGGTTTCATCAGACACATGTCACCTTTAGAATAACATACTGTTTATATATTCAGGTCTGGTTATTTCTGTCGGAGCCATCGTCTGGGCAGCTAAGTACACGGATGATCAAAAGTTGACATCGTTTTATCTTTCAGCTGGGTTCTCCCTCGCCATTGTATCATCCGGTATGTCCATCCTTGCGGGAAATTTGTTTTTACTGGCTTGGAGAGCAAAGACGCGTGAGCATTCATATATGGCCATTTGATGACAGTTAAAACTAAAAGGTTGTAAATAATATCCCATATTTTAAACATATACAACGCCTTCGAGCGCATCTATCACACTCCAGAAACTTTTGCACGAGTATCAATGACTAATATGCAGTGTTCAAATAGCAAACACATAATGCATGTTCAAATGTTTCTTCACCATGTAACGTTAAACAAATACTGCCGAATTAGCATCATTGCTGCGTATTTTCTTTCTCTGTTCATATTTCCTTCTTTCCCCAACTAACAATAACGTTAATCATGTACATATTAATACAGTTTGTGCTAAAATTTGTCCCCCACACCCGTGTTTTTCCTTTTACATACATTAAAAGACTATACACTTGTATCCCACCATTGGAAGGTAGAAATGTCCGTCTTTACATTCGTTTTGTCTGTTCTTGTGTCAGTCCGCCCGTTGCCAGTGTGATATTTACGATTCGGCTTCAGTATGCTCATTTATGTGGTGGCATAATCATTGAAAGAGTTTGAGACATATATATATATATATATATATATATATATATATATATATATATATATATATATATATATATATATATATATATATATATATATATTTATACCACATACGTTAAAAATAACATGGCATTTAAAGTGTTGGTATAAAGCAAATCTATATACCAATACTATTGGTATATAAAATAGTGATCCGCCCATAGCGCAATAATACGAATATATAAACATTCTTTCTACCGTAGGCCTATAGCTCTATGAAGAATTTCTACTCATTCATTAATCATAAATGACATGAAGTTAACGACACAAATATTAAGAGTCCCTGTTTTCTAAATATTAAAATGGTACACAATTTCATCGGAATCCTGTCTTTTTCCTCTCCCCCTCTCATGCAAAATAAGCACAAATCTGGAGTGAGAGAGAAATATATTGCGCTGGACGAAAACATTATAGCTGAACTTGTACCAAGTAACCCACAGTACTCTGTTTCCTCGTAAACCTATGCTTACGCTTTCCTTGGGATTTATCTATAGTATTCATAATATCAATGATACATAGTTGCAATCGTCAGACGACACACAAGGCCTACATGTTAAATTTGTCGGTTACGATGCGCACATACTGTATTGTGTTTTAAGCCTTTGTTGTTGTTTCTGAAACCCGTTTTAATCGAGTATTAATAATTGAATATAAAACTGTCCAAATGGTCGCCAGCGCCCCCCCCCCCCCTCTCTGGAGCAAAAATACACGAAAAATAAAATACAAGCGTTGTGGATTTTTGCTTGTGTCATACGACGATGTCTGGACCTATGAATGATGGCAATGTTAGTCGAGACGTACAGAGAGAGAGAGAGAGAGAGAGAGAGAGAGAGAGAGAGAGAGCTAGCTATACGACGATGTCTGGACCTATGAATGATGGCAATGTTAGTCGAGACGTACAGAGAGAGAGAGAGAGAGAGAGAGAGAGAGAGAGAGAGAGAGAGAGAGAGAGAGAGAAAGAGAGAGAGTTTTGTCTGTAGAATCGCTAATTAAATCAAAATGATGACTTAGTTGAACTGTCAATATATTAAAATATTTTAATTACCTCTTGTTGGTTCGTGATTCCAATTCGTTTATATTCCACGCGAATTTCCATACGACAGTAGGTCAATGACAGTACATGCATAGTCTATAATAAGATTACCATGTTTGCAGTGCACTACTTTCTTCATTAAAAAAAACAACACAACAACATATTTTATGTTTAAATAGTGCGTGTGTCTTATATTGATTTATTAAATGTGAATAAAAAAGAAAATGAAAAATAAAACAATCAACTTATCAATTTGAATATGTGATTGCGAATAACAAGAAAAATCGTAGAACTAGATTTTGTAGCAGACAGACACTTGGTTGTGAGGAGGTCATTTACTCGGGCAATATATCAGGAGCACATCGTAACTCCAACTTGCAAATATTTGTATTTGTATGTGATATAAATAAAATATATGTATAGTATGTACGCTGTATCATTGATATACCCACTCGTTGTATAAATTTTTCATTAAAAGGAAACTCGGGCAAGCCTCGTTTCCTTTTAATGAAAAATTTATACATCTCGTGGTATATCATTGATACAGCGTACATACTATACATATATTCTATATATATATATATATATATATATATATATATATATATATATATATATATATATATATATATATATATATATATATATATATATATATATATATATATATATATATATATATATATTGTTGCTTTGCTACGTCCATGGTCACGTTTTCAAGGCAAGAAAATATGTTGTCCTGGGTTTCGATAATTTCGTTTACTAGGCCTAGTTGTTAATAAACTTAGTTTATTACATTGCGCAGGGGCAAATTCCGAAAAATACAGTGAAAATTATGTGTTGATTTCCGTTACAAAAGTCAGTTATATGGCATTGAATAACATAGCACGATCAAGAAGAACAAAGGTTAACTTCGTGATTTTCTCACATAGTATCTGTATAAATATGTTCGTGAATAAAATATCCTTTAAAATGTAATATTTGCATGTTAGCTTATATATCCCAACATGACAAGCCTTATCGTTATTTCTCTTTTCTCTCAATCAGCTTTATTATTGTGATAAATATGTGGTTGCGGTGGCGTGCTCCCAATATTGTATTTGAACTAGTATAGAACACCCACACAGGTTGTTTTGCTGGAAGTTAAATATAGTGAAAGATAGATATAAAGCTCAGCAATGAGGACAGTTAGATGGTAAGCTATTGAATATATGTTGAAATTCAACGAATAACGATTTAAAAACAATTGAATAATCAAATGTCTTAAATTTCAAATTACACTCATTCCGCTCAACCATTTAATAAGCAAATGCATCACTTGATTAGCAGTGAGTGATTCCACCTGTACATGTAGTTTTACTCATATGTTGTATTCTCTCTCTCTCTCTCTCTCTCTCTCTCTCTCTCTCTCTCTCTCTCTCTCTCTTTCTCTCTCTCTCTCTCTCTCTCTCTCTCTCTCTCTCTCTCTCTCTCTCTCTCTCTCTCTCTGTCTCTCTCTCTCTGATTCCTCCCAATGCCTTCTCTTCTTCTTCCCCAATCTTCTCCAATTTCCTCTTTTGCACCCTCTCGACTTCCTCTAGACTTCTTCTCCTCCTCCTCCGCCCCACTTTCTCTCCCACGACTTAGCTTTAATCGAATTCAACTGTCTCGACTACAGTCTCCATTCCGTCCCCAGACTTACGGCATAATGGAAACGGAAGTTCTCTGTCCTTTAAAGGCTTCCTTCATCAAGCTTTGTCTTTGCTTTGAAATCTACTTCTAAATTCTATCGCCAGATTAGGAGTGGCTTCTTTCTTAGGGTTAACGATATAGACCAGCAATCCTTCCAGTGAATTCTAATTACTCTTACGATTGTAAAAGGTATCATTTTGGTGCGAATTGTAATCACGCCCTCTATCTCAGTTCGATTAGATACCGCGGTGGACCGATCCAATCAAACTTAGCGGACAATGTTCTTTTCGCTGTATGTCAACGTGGGGATGGATACGAACATGCCCCGTTCACTGCGTGAACTTTTCATTTATACCTTTAACATACAGGTGTGATAACGGCAAGCCTAAGTTAAGTGACTCGACCAGTCGCACGTGCCACCTTTTCCGGTCTCTGACTGGTCATGCAATCTTTAAAGGTCAAACGCAAGGACGCGATAATATTCCCAAGACATGTATATTATAGCTTATATATAACTTTAGCTGGTTGCTTATCAAATGTGACATAAATGTCTACTTTGAAACAGATTTGTACGCCACACTTTACATTGCTTGCCATTACCGTGCCCCGAACGTTTTACTTTAAACAGACAAACAGTCTTGTTTGTTTTCTTTAATTACTGTTTATGAATGCAAACCGCATTTATTACTTACGTTTTTATACTTAATTATTTATTTATTTATATATTTCATTATAAACTTGAAGATCGATATGGAAATGATGGAAAAGTAATTCATCATTTGCCCATAGATATCATATTGACAAAAATTACGAAGGTCCTTGATTCTTGTCAGAGCTGTTAAAGACCAGATTCATTGATGTTTGCATAGTAGTCATAGAGTGTCGATAGATACCCAGTGGTAAAATATTAGGTGATTAGATACATTTGAAAGGATTATATGTCACAATAATTGAACAGCTAATTGAAATAGCTGTCTTCGTATTTTACGCATTTTTAAAATATTCGAATTTGCTTGATGTTATAGATTGTGCTAGTAATGTGCCTACCAGGAAACGAAGACTAATCAAACAACAAAGTAGTATTTTTTTTAAATTTCAACTTGTTTGTTTTTTAAAATAAAAATGCAGTGATAGCGATTCTCCATATTCTTAAGAATGTTATGAACATTTAGTCAAGTAATTAATAATTCATGATAAAATATGGCGATTTGAAACTATACACATTTCTTAGTAAAATTCACATCAAAATCAAAATGACACTCTTCGGCCGCTTCCCTAACCTGACAAAAAAAGCTCTTCATTCTCGCCATCATTTATTGACCAGATGCAAAACTAAATCTTATTCCACCCACTAATCACATTGTTTCACTGAATCAAAACATCTGTCGAGCTTTTAAAGACAGCATTTTTACATAACGATTGTTTTCCTAATTATCTCGCTCTTAAAGCAATCCTTCGTCAGCGCTGGAAAGCTAAGGTTCTTATATGAAAGAATATAAAATTGTTTAAATAAAATTAGATCGACATTTTTGTTCCCATTCAGAGCAATTTTTATTATTGATAAATTATGTGTGAATTATTAAATACATTTAAATGCAGTCTGATATTGAGTGTATCAATGCAAATTTGGACAAGAATAGTATTGATTAAATTCTTCTTAATTATAATTGTCACATTAGGTATTTCAATTCATTTTCTATGTATTGCGTTGCCAGTTTATTGTTAAACGAAAATTAACTTCACTCGTGATATAACCCGATAGGTTTAAGTTAAAATACATATTTAAATATCCATTAAAGCATACTACTGTCTGTTGCTCTAAATTGACAGTTTGTACATACAAATATATGTTAATTTCAATGACTATGTAGACGTAATGGTACTCGTAGGAACGATTACTAGCATTTCATTCACAACATCAATCTGTGCAACACTCGAAACGTTTTGGAGCATGGAATAAGTATCATACAGTCTTTTAAGTAGATCAATGGTAACCAATGATACTAACGACTCAGGATTGTGCTTTGTTCCATTTGTACAATTACAACCAATAATAATTGCTGTTGCATCATTTCGTAAATGTAGGGAAGATTTATGCTGGTCAGAACAAACCATGTGATGAAATCTATTTTTATTTATTTCTGTATAAACCGTACGTAGAATTACATTATGCTAACTTATATAAATAGTCACCTGCAAAGTAACTAATATAAGCACAGAACAGAAATGCATGCACGATGCTAATACAATAAATACTAATCCTCTAGTGTTAGCATATTCCTTAAAGATGATTGTAGGATAAACATGTTGGCCTACTAAGCGGATGCGTTGATATGTCAAGCCTAAGAGTTTGTGTGTAGTCCGATGGATGGCGGTATCAACAGAGGACATTACACATCGTCGGTGTGCATGCGCAGTCTGCAGCCTATGAACTAGTCCGAATGAATAAGTATGCTTAAACAATAAAACTTTTAGCTCTCATGCATGAAGGATAAAAGCAATATATGGGTCCTTATTTATTACAGATAAAGGAATTTGCTTAATCAATGCTATTGTTATCGCAAGACAGTTGAGTATTATCTCTCCATAAATCTGCCAAAGATATATCCTTGCGTTATGATGCTGTGCTATTATCTACAAACACAAATAACTTCTAAAGGCATATTGAAAACCACATGTAGAGATTTAATTAAAATTGAAATTATATTAAGGTAATTAAAGACTGCTAAGAAGGCGATTAGGGTTACATAGCTCATTGTTATATTGCTCGGTTAAACAATTTTAATGTTCATCTATTTTTGTGAAAAATACCTATACGTTTTCAAGTTTAACTTATAGTTCTTCAACAACGTGACAGTTAATATTTCCTGTTTTATTCCAATTACTATATAAATTATTGTGTATCATAAAAATCCGCAAGCTTGTCCATATAGATATGTTCATAAATTCGTTATTTATTCATTTGTCTGTTCATTAATTCTAATTTATATACCTTAACTTAGCCATATATTGGCACTGAATTATGTTTGTATGCCATTGTTCATACCTTTTGTAAGTGTATAACTGAAATCGATAAATAATTAATAGGATTATTAATGAGAATATACATAACAGCTATTGATTTAGAAACATCTTCAGTCAAATCTTAAGGCGCGTGATTACAATGTACTTATTACAGCCTCGGTGGGAAGAATGGTTGAAGAATAATTTAAACTTTATTGCCATTTTGATTTTAATTGTTTAAGCGGGAAAACAAAATTTCAACAGGAAATCAGATTATCACAAACTATATTAGAGGATATAGAAGATACGAGCGAATATTGGATATATATGATCAAGTGGATGATTTTCCCGAGTGGCAAAGCCACCAGTGAAAATCAAATTTTTCACCCTTAAGATCAAATAATTTTCCGTTATTCACTCGTTCCAAGCAAACATTATTTTTTTTTATGCTCACATACGTTGGCTGCCTAATATTTGTGGCACAGTGAAATAGCATATTTCTTACGGTAATGTCAGCTGACTAAAAAATGTTTAACCCCATAAACGTTCAAGGTCTTATATACTGTGATTCTTCTGTTCTCTTGCTATATTTCGAATGCAGTTTTAGTTTCGTACTTTCAGCTTATGCTTCAGTTTTTATTTAACTAGATTCACAAAGACGGAGGCTGGTCTTCTTTGCTACATTGTCATCTGTACATTATCGGAGAAAAACAATACAACCAATCTGATTTAGTTTTAATTGTGGAACATTAAAATAAATCTAAGCATGATGATTAAAACAAAATCAAACATCATGACATGTTTTACTTGGAAACCGAAATACGCAATAAAGATCACTTGAGAGATAAATGCTGTACAACAAGGATCAATGTGTAATCTTTCCCGTGAAAGTAGTGTTGTTGATCATGAAGAAGGTGCACTTGGGCCGTATCGTAACATTGTAATTTGTAGAATTAAAAAGAAATACTGATAGCCAGCCCCAGACCCTGTTCATGGTGTAGACGCTACACAAAATATTCTTAATGTCACAGATGAAGTTTTAGAATTAATCAGGTAAATATGATTAATTCTTGTTTTCCACGACGTGATAACACATTTAAACTTACAACCCCGTGCAATCTGAGGTGGTAACGAGAACAACTCGCCATTGTTTATTTCTGCAGAGAGAGAGAGAGAGAGAGAGAGAGAGAGAGAGAGAGAGAGAGAGAGGGAGGAGGGAGAGATAGTGTGTGTGTGTGTGTGTGTGTGTGTGTGTGTGTGAACATAATGGGGCTTCTCTCTGATTTTCAGGCCAATGATTTTCCCAAAGATATATTATGACATCTGACCCGGGCAGGCATGGGTGGTTAGAGCGGTTTCGAAATAGCAATTAATGATGTATTAGGAAGTTTTAAAAGACATAATAATAATAATAATAATAATAATAATAATAATAATAATAATAACAACAATTATAATCATAAAAATAATAATACTTTTAGTAGTAATAATAATTAAATAATAATATTAATATTGATATTAATAACAATAATCATCATACAGATATAGTAATAATGATAAAAGTAATACTCATGATAATAATGATATTACTACTACTACTACTACTACTACTAATACTACTACTACTACTAATAATAATAATAATAATAATAATAATACAAATAATAATAATAATAATAATAATAATCAACAAAGAAAGAAAAAGGCACTATGTTAGAAAGTCACACATATTTCTTACTGTGATGTAGCATTTGTCGCATTAAGAAAAGCCAGAAGAAACAAGAGCAAAATAGAATCTACTTCTGAATTTGAACATGGTTCTGCCGTGTTGCTGTCGGACGCCTTACCAAATATTATGTACAAAGAATATATATGTTTTGGTTAAAAAAGCATTATACTATTTGTCAAAATAATTTGTATTGCTTGTTTTATAGTTTTTGAGAAAATGATATATCGTATACAAATTTACTATTTGGCAGAGACTGTATAGATTATATCACATCTGAAACGATCCCTTCCATGTGCACGCCATGGAAGTAGGGTGAAAAACAGGTGCAATCTTGGAAGAGTTCAAACATTTAAACAGAAAGAATGGAATATTAAATTAAATAGTAGTACAATTAGTTTGGCTTTCATCGTATCAAGTAGTCAATGGGAAATAGCATGTCACAATTTAAGAAATCAGAGTTTTTATGGAAATGTGAAGATCAACTCTAATGCTATTCAACTTCCCAGCACGATATATTGCCACATAATATAACTGAATATAAAACAATAAATACTTTTTGCTTTGCGACATTCCTATGTAACTTAAGTCGCTATTAAAGATTGCCCTACATTAATATCAACACTAATGCAGCAGCAGAGAGGGTGGACAGACCAAGTTTTCAAGCCGAAATAAGCCTTCCACGGAGACTTAATTTTTCAATTAAAGGGCTGCAAGTAGTTTTCCATTTTACAAAAAGAGAAGGGGTGGACAGACCGAAACTATTTCAGTAAAATCGTAAAGGATTTCAACCGAAACTATTTCAAACAAACCGAAACTATTTTGCAGACAAATACAAAATAGAAATCCTTTAGAATTTTACGCTACAGACCCCTGGCACTGATTGCGTTTTGGAGACGAATTGTTTCAACCGAATATTTGATCAAGTCCGATACGATATCTTGATCTCGGGTCGTGCAAATTTATCGTTACAAATCTATGTGGAATTGACTGAGCGTGACTAAAGAAATTTTTAAAGAGATTATAATCCATATCACCGCCGCACCAAGTTTACCAAATATTTCGTAGCGTATGAATGTCAACTCCATTAAATACCGCAAGAATATTACAGTTTTCCCTGATCACCTGTTTATCTAACATCACATAATCATATACAACTAAATTATTAATACTTTCATCTATATAATCAACACTCTGTGCTTCCTCGATATCGGTTATAAACTCAATAATATCCTCGTCGATTTCCGATTTTGCTTTCGCGTTAAAATCCTTTAACACCTCGTAACATCACTGATCGTCTACACTAGGCTATTAAATACAACTTATCCCATGTTATCCATCTTGTTATTAAATTAAGTAGCATGTGTGTCTTGCCACTTCCAGATGGTCCGATTATAATCATGCGAATATAATTTGGTAGCGCTGCATGATGCATAACTGGTTCTCGTGTTTTATTCACTAAAAAATCAATTACATTCATGTTATTATAAATAAATTATGGATCTATATTGTGTGCAATGTAAGAAGCGTACTAGCACAAACTACTTGACGACGATTACAACTAAAAATAACAGATCAGCACTTGCTGGTAAGTGTGTACAGTGTGGTGCAAACAAAAAACAAGGAGGTGATATTGCAACCAAGTTATTAAAACTCCCAGGAACACCATGGGCAAAATATCCAGGAGAAAAACACCTTCCAGGATATAGTTATTGTGGACCCGGGACAAGACTTGATATCCAACTCGATGATCAAAACCAACCCCGACCCGGTGAGTATCCAATAAACGCTATTGATAAGGCGTGTCATGCTCATGATGTTGCTTATAAATGCAGCAATCTGAAACAGAAACATATCGCAGATGTAAAATTAATTCATGCGTTGAATTCTATCACTGATAAATCCTTCAAGGAAACGTTGGCTTCATGGTTGATAAAATCGGCAATGAAAAGTAAATTGATGTTGAGTGCTGGTAAATAATAACATCATGAAATCTATTTATTATTCTCCAAGAGGATACTGGAGGGATAAAGCAGCAATCAGTAAAACTCGCTAGCGCCGCAAAGATGAAAAATAAAACTGCAGCGAATTGGTTATCCAAACAGGCGATATGGAAAATTTATCTACCATCGCCTAAACAAATTAACTTATCGCATTCTGATGTCAGCTCACCTAATCAAGCTGATATATTATTTCTGCCTCATGATGGTGTTTAAAAGTATGCGCTAACCGTAGCTGATGTTGCTAGTCGATACAAACAAGCAAAACCTCTAAAGACAATATCATCCACTGAAGTGGCTTCTGCGAATGAAAGGGTTTATCCAGGAGGTCCTCTGCATTTGCCAAATCTTTTACAAGCTGATTCTGGCAAGGAATTTCAGGGTGCAGTGTTATCAACAATGAAGCATCATAATGTCGCCATCAGACGAGGACATACTGCATTACATCGCGATCAGGCAATTGTTGAACGATTTAATCAGACACTTGCTGAGCGGTTATTTGGATAACAATACGCGATGGAATTTATTCAGGAGATACGATCTCGTGAATGGGTCAATATATTACCAGGAGAGCTCGAAGGCGGCAACGAAAGAGCTACTGATCCTATCTGGAGTGTTACTGCACATAAAATATCTAGTATAACAAGATCTACGGGTAGACCGCAAGTCTATAGGTTGCATTCAACTGCTCCTCAGCGTGAATTAACTCGTGAACAACTACAAGTGATACCCGAGGATACTAAATTACCACCGCGTGGTCTTAACTAGCACCTCTGCGTATGTTGCACTCAAGACAAGTCAGCATCACATTATTTATGGTATGACTAACACTGTTATTTTTTCTGTCTACGGTAAATTGGCAGGGGTCTTTATCCGACCAACACCAAAGCATTATACAATTTCAACTCGCACAGTGATTATTCTATTGTTGTTTCAGTGTGATAATAAATTCATCATCAATGTCAAATTTTCTATTACTTTGTTTATCCTGCTGTTTATAACCAGAGACTTTTTTCTGATTATATCATCCCTGACAATATCACTTATTGTAGTGTCATTATAGTCTAAAACAACTATTCGAAGTTGATATATTCTTCGTACTATGGACACCGCAAGATAAACTAAATTCGACCACTCGATGCGATTGTCTATGATCCAAACAATTGTATCGGATATAGTCAACCCCTGCGAAGAATATATCGTCGCTGCGTATCCTGGCTTCCATAGGAATTTATCAGCACGCAATGTATCTTCGACAACATTGATATCAACCAACACAATATCGTTTAATACGAGAATATGCTTTTCTGTCAAGCCTGGAAGATCAATTTCTATATTTTGTCTTCGTGTATCCTTGGGTCTATAACACAGCGGCACTGGAAGTGTTGCAAATTGTTCCTTAAGCGTGTTAAAGAACTTCATCTGAAGTGTGTCTCTGACTATCTTTCTACTTGCCACTATTAAATCGTTTGGTCTTCACGCTTCCCAAAAATCATTTAATCGGGTTTCCGAAATTATTTCACGCGGTATTTCACATTGGATTCTATCCGTTCTGTAATCTGATTAGTTTCTTGAACTCACGTAATTGTTTATCAAGTGCTCTATGATTCTTTAGCCAATCATGTGAGGATAAACTGACAAATGGTGGTGGTTGACCATGATCGCCACACATTATCACTTTTGTATTCACTTGAAATAACCAATCGAGAAACCTTTGTAATACATCTAACGAAACTGTGCATTTCTCATCCCAAATAATGATTTCAGGTATAAGTTTCTCACCCATTCGTTCAGGAGTCCATTGGTCACCTTTCCATCGAAGGAAACTGTGATAAATACAAGCATTAATTCTTCGTTGTTTCATCTCTCTTGCATGTCTGTGTGTTGGTATTAGCACAATCATGTTTGATTTCCCTCGAAAAAATTCAATCACACGAGTCATCTTCCCTGACCCACAAGAGCTGTTTAAGTACCTGGTTTTATATCTACATATTGGATCGGGACACGACGGTGAATTAGATAGTTCTGATATCTGATTATTTTTCAAGTAATTGTTTTCAATGGTAACATCTGCTTATTTGGAGTAATCACGCAGTATTTCTTTTTTAATTCTTCATGATCCCCAACTCTTGCTTGAATTAGTGAATTCAGCCACTGCTTCTTTATATTTTACGTCTATATAAAATGAATCAGTGGCTACTCTAACCGTGGTTTCAGGAAATCTATTTATCATCGAATGTAAATTAATAGAAGCATAAGCCAGCATATACGACCTTAAGTACGTATATTGAGGATTTTCTCCATCTGTGTAAGTAACAAGTGTACCTAATTTGGTTCCATCGGACAAGAAAGCGACTTTACGATCGACATATATACCCCTAGATGTTACATCTGCGATTATAAAATCCTATTCAGCATCATCTATAACCAACCGCGAATAATATCGTTTGTGGTCGTATTTTCCACCTTGTGTAAACTTAACAATTATTGTTCTATCGAAATCTTTTGCGTGTTTATTTCTAACTTCAAAGATTTCTTTGGACCATTTCACGATATATTATTCGATGATATCGTGGAATTGTTTTTTTGTTTTTGTTTTCGGTGATTATACTATGTAGACTATCGGGATGTGGTAACCTGAATTCAGTTTGTTTTCGATATGATATAATTGCTTCACTGACAATAAGCATTTTAGAATCAATCATATACCGTAATAACACTATTGGAAACCAGTGGGTTTTTTTCAGGGATGTGTCAACAAAACCAAACATTACAACACGAATGAAGTCCTTTAGCCAATTCAAATGATACCAAACGAGCGAATCCGGTTAAATTAAAATCGGGCAGTGGTCCATTAATTGCAACACGGGTCATCTCATGTGTGGGATGTCCAAATCTTTTGAAGTACTCAGAACACTCTCCGTACCCAAGAAACTCCCTGGATAACACGCAATCATATCAACCGAAATGATGTTTTCAGGGTCGTATTTTGTATTCCATAATCCACCATGGCCGTATTTAACGCAGCTTGATATCTGAGAGAAATTCTGCTCTTGTTGTTTTCCATAGATTTATCTTTCTCGTGAAATGAGCTGTCACTGACGGTATTATAAAACGGTTTGTTAGTAATTGTTCGTCGTAATCCGTTGAAAAACCACTAGCTAGTTTTTTCATCTCGTTGTGGAGGGATTCAGTACAGTATATTTCGCCATTTGGTCTTACAAATTGATCGAATTTACCCTCTTCGTCTTCAAAACTGTAAAGTAACCATACTGACACAGGATCATTTTTACTCGACTCGCACATAAAATCAAATAAATTTCCCGTGTAATATTGTATGGTTCAATCACTCGGAAATATTGTTACCGTGGGTGTCAAAGCGTGTGCATTATGGTCAATACTTTTGATTGGAGATCCTCTCGATTTATATTTAGGTTAATATATATCTCGCCTGTTACAGTCTCTACGGATATTGGAAAGTTTAGTATCCGCTCTAACGCGACCACATTTTGAATTTTTGCTCCGCTCTCCTTCACAGTTAATCCCCATTCATTTATTTTCTGAGTCTTAAATCCGTCAATTTGTTTCCACGCAACGCATTTGTAAAATGCTATATTATTCGTTCTGCTACACAATTCAACGACGAATATTTCATGGCTTTTAATTTTTCAATACTCGGTTTATCATTTATCGGATTGATCTCATAAACAACCACGGTTACAGGATAGGATTTCTCGTAATACGGTTTGTCAATCCTGGTCATAATTTCCTGGTTTGGAATCCTGACTCCCAATGACAGTTCTTTTATTTTTCAGGATGGGTTCAAATTTGTCGCTCATAATCCAATTCCCCTTTTCTGAGCGTTTCTGATCATTAAAATAATCACGGATTCTACTTTTCATGCTTCTATCACTTATAAGACACTTTGGTACATCAGCGGAGACTCTATTGAGATTGAATTTAGCATTTTTCCATGATAGGATCAGTAACCGCTTGTAACAAATCATTTAGAATGAATTCTGTGGATATCATTTACAAGGCGTATGTCGTGGAAGGATGGGGCCCATATCTTGCATACGAAGTGGGGTAGGTGTGCGTGGTAAGTAGCAGTTATGTCTCAATTGTAGTGGTAAGCGATACAGGGAGCAAAAGCTCTATTATGATAAACGAGTCAAGGACTTCATAAAAGATTCCTTTAAAAACTCCATCGTTCGAATCTCGTGGCAGGCATTATTGTCGACGGTACCGATTTGGATGTTTTTTTTAAATATAATTGGGGGTTTTAGCCATTCTATTTTCAAACCGTGAAACCACCATACGTCCCACACCGTCACACGGTGTGAATGTGTTTTTACATTCAACCCGGTGTGATTTTGTTGGAGGTATGTTGGTTTCAGTTTGAATGTAGAACAGCCCCAGTGTGTGTATGTGATGTGTGCATATCATTTCATTGTATATACCATACCTATCATCTCATTGTATATATCATTTCATTTCATTGTATATGCCACTTCATTTCATTGTAAATACCATTGTGTATATACTTGTAAATACCATTGTATATATCATTTCATTGTAAATACTATTATGTAAATACCATGTATATATCTATATGTAAATGTGACGTCCATTTACTAAGCGTATCTTCTTGGATTTCTAACCCGTTATTTTTCAAGTTAAATCTCCTCTCTGAGACTATGTTTTGTGGTACCTCTGGGTCCGGTCAGATGTGAATAACACATGAGGGGTTCCAAATGGGGATGTGTTGTCTTATATATGTAACCTCTGGGTCTCTCCGATGTGAATAACACCTGAGTGGTTCCAAAAGGGGTTTTCCATGTATAACAAGTTCATCATATATAATCATATCATAACTTGCATAATATATCTAGGCAAAATAAGATGTGAATACACCTTAGAGCGATTGGAGTTCATCATATCATACGAAAAAACAGGTCAAATTTGACCCCAATTTTGTTTTAAACTTCATATTAAATATATAATATTTTATATATGAATTTCGAAAATATGAATGTCATTATTAACGAGATTTCGAATTTGAAAAATCAAGGGATTCAGTTGACAGATAAATTAGATTGTAATCAGATTCTTTCTGAATTTCAAGATATTGATAATAGCGCTTGGTATAAAAGGTATGTCCTTCCAAGGGAATATGGCCTGATCAAATGAATTCAGCACGCGGTAAATAATTCCCTTGCATTCAGTAACAACATCAAAAAGTTCGTCCCGTTATTCACTGCTGTCGAAAAGGTCAGAAGTGAATTGGGGAAACAATATGAAATCAAACGCACAATTAACTCGAAAATCAAAACAATAAAAGAGATTATCCGTCAAAATGAAAATGCCCCCTTGATTGCCTCAACATAGTAAATGATAATTGACACTCTAAACACACCATAAATACATGAGTAATACAGGTACGGAACAGAATTATATAGACAGGTATGCGCTTACTCACCTAGAACGAAATTGTATGAGTTAAAATTCTATAGACAGGTAAGATAGTGTTCGGTGATTTAATCACTACGCGGAAGTATAACACACAGTGTGAAATTCAAAATAATTTTGGGGGTGAGTTTTTCACTTACAATTTAAATCGTACATTAATTTATAATGGTAAATGATGCATTAACGACTAAATTAGCACGGCAACGATTAGCTGCGATTAGGAAGTTTATTCCAGTTCGTGGTTCCGTTCGAAACAAACTAAAAGCAAGACAGCAATTTCAAACTGTTTCTCAACAGACACTGAACAATTATTCAAACCAATAACCACTGCGACTGGGGAGGGCGTATCGACCACTGAGAAAGCCATATGGGGAGATATTCCTGAGGAACAACGAGAGAAAAAAACCATCCCTTCTTCAATACTTGAAAAAATAGCAAAGAGATCCAAGCAAACGAAGGAATCTTTAAAAACACTTCCTGGTGATAAGGTATAACGGTACCAATTGCGCAAGTCCAGGTGGGAGGAGCTTAAGGTGTATGGTCGATTGCAATCAGAAATAAACAACAACACAAGCTATGATTGGTGGATTATGTAAGAGTTGTACTTTCTGTTTGGCTTTAAATAAAGTTTAGCCTCTTGGTAACATGTTAATTTATACTAATTCCTATATAGATCATATTTTTTATTTTTTATGATTTTTTGAAAATGTGAGAGACATGACTGAAAATAAATATGTTGTGATTAGATAACTCATACCCCCTGTCTAGTTCCAGCAGAGTTATCTCTCTTAAATGCAATGGAGTACCTGGTTTTGTCATCATCAAATTGACAATCTAACATTGTTCTCTATAACAGTGTGTGAGATGCATGCTAAATTAGGATATAAAATATATTTATCTCTCCAAATATTAGCATTGAAATCTATGGAAAAACAATTGGTACCGTGATACCATAAAATAGCTACTGAACGACTTCAGGAACAACGAGAACAAGAACAATAACAACTAGAACAAGAACGACTTGAGCAAGAACAGAGAGAACGACTTAAACAACGACTAGGTGATAATAAAAAAGATGATGAACAACAACTTCAAGAAGAAGAAGAAATTCCGAGAGAGAGGGAGAATACACACTTCAAGAGATATTTACTAAGGAGGCATTATATGAAATTAGAAAAATTTCTACATTTGATGAATTAGCTGATTTTGCTGCTAATTCAATTCCAAAAAAAAGATAAGGGAAAAATATATAAATTATGGATATGAAGACTTTATAAAAGCCAAAGACACTTGGAATAGAAAAATATATGAGTAAAATAGATGTTATAAAAAGTGGTATACCTATACCACCATATGAACCTCCGAAATAAAAATAATGGCAGAAGTTGGTCCCACACAAGGTGTAACTGGTACAACTGAAACATTCGCTAATGGATATCAAAGGGGGTATCAGGCAGTGGTCTAGTTCGTTGTCCAAGTAATATTCTCGGGGATATATCACGATTAGAACTTCTCGTAGGAGGGAAACGAGCTGTTAATAACTCCCCGGAAATAACTAATGAGGCAGCAGATATCTGCAGACGACTATGTGAGGGTGGTATCATGGATATTGGTGTATATAGAGAGTTTATTGATGAGCTAGCAGACGGTTACCATAGTAATTAATTTGATGACTTTGTCGAAAAATCCTTAGGATTGGAAATCGTTTACGATGATAAATCCAAAGGATTTTTACGATTAGATAAATAGCATTTAAATAAGATGATCACACTCTACAACCACAACAAACCAACCATGGTATATGTAGTAAATTCATGATTGCGGGTTTATAGAGCGTACTATGGAGATGGTCTCGGGAATACCATTGCAGGGTTATTTGCAAGAATGGCTCCCAAAATAGCACCAATCGCAAAACAGTTATCAATGAAAGCTATTGATGTTATACGTGATAAGGGTATTAGCGCTGTTGGTGATATTGCCGGGAAAGCATTTTCCGCGGCTACAGAAAAACTAGTAGCGTTAGTTCGGCGGCGAAAGAAACCACCGCAAAAATCCCTTGGATTTTCGACTTCGTCATTGGGACCACTACCATATTCGGAAAATATACCTGCAAGTATTAGCAAAATAATAAACAGCGCAGTGAATCAGAATATAGCATAACGGTATGACACTCAGGATAATATTGCTGCAAATATGATAGCGGGAATTTGCTTGAAATAGCGAGCGAGATCACAATTTAGATCAAGAAATATATAATAATATGTTAAAATCGGCTCCTGACTCAGCGATTGATATGGACGCCCCAGCGCCCAAGAATGATTCTATACTTAATTATTAGTATTATGCCATTAATGCAATACATAGAGGATATTTTCTTTTCCTACGTTAATACCGGATATATTTCATCGTGTGGTACAAAAAACGTGATATTTTAACGAGTGGCGAAGCCACGAGTTAAAATATGTCGTTTTTTGTACCACAGGATGAAATATATCCGGTATTAACGTAGGAAAAGAAAATTTTCTTTTTATTATATACTTTTTTTTGTTTGTTTTAGAACCCAACGAGTCACTTCTTAGTAGCGCCCCCCCCCCTCCAAAAAAAAACCTAAAAAAAAAAAACAAAGAAAAAAAAAACATTAACTAGAAGTATAGTGTTGGGAGCGACTGCAAAGAGTTCTCAAGAAAGGAGACATGATTCATTTTCATTTGTCACATTTAATTTATTATTTTGTTTCTCACTGAAATAAATACTTTAATGTCACTCATTACATACAACAACAAAAAAAAACCCCACAAACCAGCAGAACATTTTCAATGTGTGAATGTCAACGGTCGGTCTTGTATTTACACATCATTCGCGGAAGAATATGTACACTGAACCGTGATTTCATCAGAAGGGTTTAGCTCGATTCGACACATTGAATTCCTTTAACAAATGTAAAAATCAAACAAATGGAACAATATTGAACATGTGGAACTTAAAAAAGTTGAGAATGTTAGCTTTGCGGAGGCTTTATTGTGAATCAGTGTCTGCTAAGGGGAGTATTCTTCTCCCTTTGGCATGTATTGGCGACTGCCCACCCTGCACGCCGTCCAAATGTGAAGTTGCATGGTGATGATGGATGTTTATTGTCAATGTGTTAGCGTTTATTGTATTTCCTGTAAAGAAGCTGCTTAAATCATGCTGTTTGAATCTTCCTTCATTTCCTGTGTGGTCAAGAGATTCATTCTGGTCTGGAGGAGAAGATGAAGGTAAAAGTGTAGAAGACGTAGTTGTATGGTTTTGGGTTTTCGAGGCACCTGTAGTTAACAGCAGTCGCTCTTTGTTTGCTAATATGCTCGAGATTGACTTTTGTTGAACTTCATTGAGCTTGGAGTAACTGTTTACACTCTGAACATTTTTATGTCCACTTATTTGCATAATATGCGTTGCTGGGATGTCATGGTCATTAAGTTTTTGTAATAAATGCTTCCTGGCACTGAACAAAAGAAGGGACACATGGAGAATAAAAGCAGGAAAGTACACTGGGATAGTTTAATTGGAAAAACAACAGATTTTACAATCTGAAGATTCAGGTTCAAATCCTGATCACAGTTTCAATGCTTTGTTCTCCATCGACCGCCCTCAATAGTTTAACGAGTAGAAATTACATTTAAAAATGATGAAATATGATAATCAAGTAGTCCTCTTTAATTCATTATTAATGTTTTTGTTTAAATTTATTGTTACACTGTGTACAAAATTGGGATGTCTTGCAATACAGTAATCCCTGAAGAAGAAGAAACCAAAAGAATCATTTGAACTGATTGTATTTAATTAGTCACTTTTGCAAGAAAAATATGCATTTTTAGATGTTTGCGGACTTTTTGGGTTACACAAAATTATACCTGTATGGCACAAGCTTCTTCCCGGTAGGTTTAAGATAGCTTTTCATTTTTTTCATTGTTGAATATATTTTGTTGATGCCCATTGGTAGATTTTTGTACCATGCCTGGCCAGGACGTGGAGCCAATATGTTCACTGTCAGGAGAAATGGACTGTCCGACTCGAGCATCTCTTTGGGTCGCTTGGATTTGAAAAGCTTATAGAGGGCCACTGGACAACGATCCAAATTATCTGGAATAGAATATGCCCTGGGTTTCACCTTTCTAACATTTCTGGGATTTGTCCCAGATCGAGTTTTCATCTGTAGCTCTTGTGTATAAATGAGATATTCTTCACCCGACTCCTCTTGTCTGACATCAATATCACCCCATCTTAATTCATGTGTCTCAATGCCGGTTCTCATTCCAAAATATGTGATACATATAAGCCACAATGAGTTCTGAAGAGATTTAGGATTATCAGGTCCTAGTTGTTTACATTGATACAAAGCATCAATTTCTGCATCAGTAATAGGTTCTGCTGCATTTGGGACATTTCCTTTTCCCATCCCTTTCAATTGCTTCATTTTCAATTTAAGCATTTATCTACATTTGCTGAACTGAATATCATTTATGAGGGAAAATCCATAATTTTTCTTTCTCAGATGCCTATCAAATGAGGAAAGAAAGCTCCTGAGAGTTGTTGGCTCAATTCAGTTCCATTTTTCCTTTGGATTGCCAGAAAGAAGTTCCCAATATGGTCATTCAGCTTGGAAGGTGGGATCAATTCCATGTTAATCATTTCCCCAACTGAATTGAGATATGTTGTGAGCAGTTTAACATCATTTTCTGTTTTGATTCTTGTGTTCTTGTTTTCCTTCTCATCCAAAAAATTTTGCACTTCTGCCTCTGTTGGTTTCCTAAACCTGGAGTTTTGATTCACAGGCGCATCTTCTGTGGATTCTATTATATGAAAGTCAACACCTGCAAGCATTTCATCTACTTTTATATCCATTTCTAATTCCATAAGCACCAAATCATCAGCTTGTGCCATATTTCTTATCAGCAGAAGACAAGTTGTATGCAATAAGCAAGGGGAATAACTCTTGTTATTAAAAAAAGTAGTCCAAGAGCTAAATTGCATCATGGGAAAAATCTTATATTTTCACATGTGAAAATACAAGGATATATTTTTCACATGTGAAAATATAGGAATGACAAAATATAAAAAATATTTTGCCTGTAATTTTCTATATTTCACACTGAAGTATATAATAAAACCAAATAGTCGAAAAAGAATCGAACTTCAAGTCCAGGATACCAGCAAATACTTTCTACCCTCTGTAGCGTTTATCGAAGTAGAAAGAGAACTTGTAAAAAATGTTGCAGCTGATACACCATATAAACATGGTCCCAAAGTCGGCTTTGCCAATACTGGTATCATGGCGCTATTTGAGAGTGCAATATAAATGACTGATGGAAGAGAAATCGGGTATATAGAACATGATGTTGATGTTGCAACAACAATAGTGGGGTTGGCAAGATTTTCTGATGATTTTACAAGATCGGTATATTAAATAACGAACACCATCATCGTGTAGCCAGGGCAAACTACAAGACTACGTAATTAAATTCCATGTTGTATCAGCCGCATACTCCCAATTATCCTCGATGATATCGTCGTCACTCGATAACACATTCATATCCAATAGTGAGTTTTCAGCAGTGGTACGTGTTTATGAATCCGCGATGTCAAAATTAGCAAAACAACAATGGCAACATCGCAAGAACTACTTCAATGAAAAGCGGAAAACACAACCCCGGTGAAAACCAGCATGATCTCAATAACCTCAACGAATCCTGAATTCAGTGTGAATTTCCCTTTTGCGATTCCGGTAAAAGAGATAGCACTAGCAAAATTACGAGTATACCAGAGTTGTCCAAATATTAGATCAGTACCATTCGGTGGTCAACAACCGAATAATTCCCTGGTGTTTGCGAGTAAGAATAAACCCGATGGTACTCCTGACTGGAACGTTGTTTCGTTACCATCTGGTTCCTACCAAATCGAACAGATCAATAATGAATTACAACGCAGAATAAAATCCATTACTGGAAGAGAATCGAAAATCGCTATAACGGTTCATGAGCCGACGGTATCATCTGCCATTGAGATAAACTCGCCCGGATATGCTGTATATATCTATCAGAGTTCGATAAGAGCCGTGTTAGGATGGCCTAAAAATCCACTTCGACAAGAAACCGTTAATTTACTACCTGAACCCCAAAAATATGATTATCCTTTAAATACGGAATCATATCATGATGTAATAATATCGTACGTTGGAAATTTTCAAGCTCTGGGATTTTTTTGTGGGTGGATAGAACCAGGTGGTGGATGGTATCAACTAATGCCAAGTATAATTACTGAACACTTTATAAAAAAATGAATTTTAAAAATATTCATATTCTAAGAGAAAATCTTTCCAAAGAATCCCCCCGATATGAAATCATCAAATACTTAGAAATATGTAATCAAATTATCGCTGATATGGAAGTATTTAATTTATGGCTTATTCAAACAGTCTTAAATGATACAAATCCTAAATCCTATGTCGTTGTTTGACAGTGCTACATATATGATTGATGGACGAAAAATTAAAAATATTCATAAGGATGATGATGGTGCTACGACAATAAAAGCTTTAGCAAGATATTCTGATGAGTATACAAGATTAGCTGATCCAACACTGATGATTCCTAACGATACTTTTGACCATGCAGACTACGTGAGAAACAATGCAGGAGATGTGCAAACACATATTTTTGAATGGAACGTCTTGATGTATCTAATAAATTTGTTGTTGATGTTCATTTGCGAGCTCGAGGAAATAGCTACAGTTGTTCTTAAATACTTAGCAATTGCTGTTATACTCAGCGATAAAACAATGCTACTTTATCATGCTTGTGGACGATTAAATCACTGACGCACCAGTGGCAACTAACATTTGCTGAACATGTAATCACAATTAAATCACTGTAGATATTATAAATGTCATATCATCATGTAAATCATACTCTGACTCCAAGTCAGATTTAGAAAATACAAACCGCATCAGTGAAAAAAATCCGAAACCACAATAACGTTAAAATCAGTCAAATCACAGATGGTCAAAAAAAGCTTTCACCGACAGAATGACAGCGTTACAAACGTTGTGTTGCTCAGAAAGACAAAAGCGGAATACGATTAACTCTCTGTGCAGGTGCTATTTCAGATATAACCAAATCATATGGTATATTTTCACTTCTCGCTACAATACGAGCATTGTACATGCTACGTCCCCTTCTGTTGAATAAACATATGCCCCTGGGAATGTCAGAACAGCGGAGAAAATGGCACAAAAAAAGTATCGAGAAAAGAATATATTAAAGGTAATAAGGTATCAAGTTACCGCGAGCTCTGCACTCCTGATTTGAAAAGGGTCTGATACCTCCAGATACGATTTAATAAAGCGTAATAGTTTTTCACCGACGTCACATTTTGATTTACTAGATGATGCTAAACAAGTTTTACAAAATAATATATAGAGGTGTTTTATGCGAGACGAATTACCTACGCTTCACAATGAAATTGAAACCTGTATCATTAACATCGACAATAATATTGGCGAAGTAAATAATTCGGTCGCACACGCGATTTATCCACATGGAATTGTTCATTTCGATTCATACCAGTAATCCCCGTCAAAAAAGATTATAAAATATATCAGCTCAGCTGATATGTGAATATTATTCATTAATTAAATTCCATAAAAATTATATGTTTCAAAGCATTTTTAGTCTAATACGTTAATAATTTCCGAGAATAAAGGTTAACTAGTGCTGGATGCTGGTAATTAATCAATCGAGTATAATATAATGGAATCGATTTAATATAGATCAAGCGGATATTGGCGGAATAGCGCAGCGATTCGTATACTCGCCGATGCTGCAAATGCTGATAATAGTTTAGTGCAACAGACAGTATGGCAAATTTATATGTTACCAGCTAAACAAATTAAGTACGCACATTTTGATGTCAGAGTTCCTAATTAAGTTCATCGGGCAGATAGTTTGTTTTTGCCACATAATGCGATTAAAATTGGTAGACGCCAATACACATACAAATAAACGATAACTCTTGTTGACTTGCGAGAAGAGTTAAAGAAAGAAAGCCGTTACTAAGTAAACCGTTGCTCACGTTATCTCGCTTTTGAACGAATTGTTCAACGAGAACTTTTGCGATGGCCACAGCTACTACAAGTTGATCCTGGCAAAGAATTGCGTTATATACTATCTTCTCTGATGAAAACACCTGACTTCTAAAGTAGAGATGTACATACCGCAATTCATCGTGTTCAGGTTATAATTGCTAAGCGGTTGTTAGATATCAATATGCAAAGGAAATAATTCAAAAATATATGAAATCTCGCTGCAAGACTACCAAGTGTGATATATGCATTAAATAATTAGGTTACCAGTGCAATTTCAAAGAAACTTACTAAATACCAATACAACGACATGATTTTTAATACAACCGTTATTAAGTAATGTGACTGTAAGATATTTATGAAAACCTGGTGAACTTGAAATTTGTATAAATGAGCGACTGATCCTATGTGCTCGTCAACGAGGATTTGTACGTGAATAATTAAAAGAATATCCTTAAGATAAACAATTACCGCCGTCTTCACTTAACTATATCTGTAACTATAGACTTCGGTTAGACTAAAGCATTATATTTTCGCGTGTGACTAGAACTACTATCAATGTTCTCTAAGGTATATTGTCTTGGGTCTTGTTTTGAATATTGCTACAACATTAATGTGTTACAGCTCGGACAATGCGCGATTGTTTAACATCATGATAAATTTAGCGTCAAGGTCAAAGTCGCGCTTATATTTTTTTCACATTGTTTATAAGTCGATATTTTTGTCGAACTAAATCATCGCTAACAACGTCGTTGTAGGTGTCAGCAATTTCAATAATCCACTGCAACTGCAATATTCTTCTAACTCTAGACATTGCGAGATAAACTAATTTTGACCATTCTATACGATCATCGACGACCTAAACAGTTGTTTCAGAAATAATTAATCCTTAAGATGAATGGATTGTCATTGCGTATCCTAGCGTCGATGTAGTTTTGTTTGTAGATAATGTTCTACCAACTAGACTTCCAGGAACTTAAATAATATTATATAACACAGATATTGTTTCTCTGACGATCGTCGTATATCAACTAAAATATTTTGTTCGCATGTATCTCCTGGGCGATAACATAATAGTTCGGGTATATTTAGAAATATTTATTGATGTAGCACAAATTATTATTGTTGACATGGATCATGAACTATTTTCAACCTGCAACTGTCACATCAGCTTGTCTCTATAATTTCCATGAAGCGTTTATATTTCTTTCTAACGGTATAGCACGCATTTGTTCGCATTGAAGTTTATTCGGTTGTAGTCTGATTAATAACTTACGCTATCTCAATTTCGCTTCAAATCTCTATGATCATCAGTTATATCTCCATGATAATTTATAAAACTTACCAGTCATTCGTGTGGAGAAAATCCAACAAAAGGTGGTGGTTGAACATGTTCTCCACACTTTGTCACAACAGTATTATTTGTCAACAACAAATCAAACATAATTTTAAGATATCTTTATATACTGTGCATGTTTCATCCCAAACAATATTTCTTTAATATATTTCTCACTGATTCATTCCAAAATACATTTATCTCCTTTCCATCGTAAGAATTTATGATAAGTGCACGATTTAATATTTCTTCCCTTCATCTCTATTGCGAGCCTGTGTGTAGTGGTTAAAACCATAATGTCAACATTTCGAAATAAATCTGTTTTACCAGATCCCGGGACCCGTTAACATCAAAAGATTTTATATCTAGTTACAGGATTATAGACTGTCGTTGTAGACGATAGCTTTAACGTTTGATTGTTTTTGTAATATACTTTCCTGACTTCAGCGTCGGCAGATTGAGAATAATTATTTAACTTGTCGTTTCATTCTCCATTCGCCCATGATACGTAGTACTTCTATAAAATTGAGTCGGTAATTCTGAATGCTTTTGTCTACAAAATGAATTTGTAGATTCTCTTATCGCGGTTTTTGGAAACCTGTTTATCACCGATAATAAATTTTCAGAAGAACTGAAATGGTTAACAGTGGCGACTTGCCATCAATGTAACCATCAATTGTACCTAATATAGTTATGTTAGACAAATTAAATCGACTTACAAATATATTTCTTTTCGCTACATCAACACATATAAAATCAAGTTCAGCTTCGTCCATAATTAATATTGTGTAATGTCGTTTATGATCATATCGTCCTCTTTGGGTAAATATAAATATATTCATTGATCGTTTTTATTATTATGAGAAATTTAGACTCTTTGATGTCTCAACCACGTCTTTGAGAGACGCTCCTAAATCATTAAATAGTTATGCCGACTCGGTTATTTTTTACGTCTTAGATCCATTAAACCTATGCCACGTATCGCAGTTATAAACATGTTGCGTTACACGTTCGGCTACACAACTTATTTTGAAAGATTTCTTTGGTTTTATATCATCATTGCTGGGAATATCATTCAGCAGATATATCTCATAAATAACTGCGGTAACATTAAACGCTCGTTTATAATACGGTTTGTCATTACCAATCAACATTATTGGTATGGTATTTTAACTACCTACAACAGTTGTTTTAATTATGAAGGACATGGTCAAGTTCGTCGCGGACCATCCAAGTAGTATTGTCTGTTTCTGCTAATACAGTAAATGTATTTTGAGAATATATATTTTATAGTCGAGATAATTAATAATCATTGTTGGTCGTTGGCCGTTAAATGTAGCGTTGATAACGTCGGCGTTGCGTATAGTTTTGAATGTTAACCACATATGTTACGCACCATCGTTGCGAAATTATTTCCTGGCGCTACTAATAATTCAATTAGATTGTTCATCGGATCAAGGAGATCTTGGTTCGTTAAGTCAGGTCTTCTTCTGTCGAGATCAAATCTAGATATCGACGGCTTGATTTTAGATAGTCTGTTAAACTCCTCCATATTATAATTGAGACAATTATCAAAAATGAACAATGTATATCATGATTCAAACAACGAATATTCGCAAGTGATCAAAGAGAGATTCTTAAACCCTTGTAACGACACCTGTGTAAATCAATGTTGCGGATATCATTTACAAAGTGTACGTCGTGGAAATCTAAGACCAAAACCGTGTTAAAATGTGGTGCTGAGGTAAGAGGAGATACGCAACTATGTGCACATAAAGTGTTAAAACGTACAGAAAGCTAAACAGATATTATGATTTTAAAAATAAAACAACGACAATGAAATGGTTATAATAAGCGCTATATAAAACGATTTATAAAATATGGTTTATACAAACAATATCTTATATAAATTGGAGCAAAATTAATTTGTGAAGCCTCCAGTAGTCAAATATTACTAAACATCTAGTCAGGAACTATCGACTAAGCAAAAGTAGTTGGTATTTTCATTAAAATTGGTTATTTCGAGATCAGTGCTGGGAATAAAATGTATGTCTATCATATTTTCATATTTGTATGTTTTAATGGATTAATTAAAAACAATCTCATGATCTATCATATCAACTGCGTAAAGGTCGATAAATCATTGATCAATTTAAGTGTTGTTACATAATGTCAGAATAACACGTTTGGAAATGTTCGTTTTAATGATAAGTGCACCAGATCAGTTGTATCAGAGATACGTGAGAAAACAAATACTTTAGTCAATCCATGAAGATGGTAAACATTTCGATATTTGCATGTATTCAATACAGTATGTGACAAATGGTATAAAGAGGACTGCGTTTTCCAAAAATATAATCACGAAATTAAATTTAAATATTGTTAGATAGAAACCGGTAACGAGAAATAACTTTGTAAATGATATGTAGAACGGTTAAAGAGTTATCGCTCTTGTGCTTTATTAAATTTTCGCTTATAAATAATTACTTTATCATTAAGAGACTTCCATCATCGGTGTGGAAATGAGCCAATTTTAATATAATTAACAATAATATTTTTGTGTTCATAGTATCCATGTGTTGAAATTTCTGCTACTTCTTCTTGTATCGAATTCCTGATATCTCTAAAACCTTTAACCGTAATTTACCCTTAACCTGAACTTACGTTTCTGTGGTTGTTGTTGAGGAGGCTGTGGTTGTTGTTGAGGAGGTTGCTGTTGATGTTGAGGAGGCTGTCGTTGTTGTTAAGAAGGCTGTAGTTGTTGAGGAAGCTGTGGTTGCTGTTGAGGAGGCTGCGGTTGTTGTTGAAGAGGCTGTGGTTGTTGTTGATGAGGTTGTGGTTGTTGTTGAGGAGGCTGTGGTTCAGAGAGTTGTTATTGAAGAGATTGTGGCTTTTGATTTTATGTTTCAGCGGACGATTCTATTTCTTCAAAATAATTTTATCTTTTGGATTATCATTGCTAGCGTGCTTTATTTGTATTTTAATATATGCGATATATCCATTAAAACATTATCATTATTTACATTAATGTACATGGGTTCTAACAATTCAGACTTTTCATGAAATCCATTTAATGCAAAACGAGACAAATCATTATCTGTAACATTTCCTTAAAGATCTTTAATACCACCTCCGCTTTATTTATACATTCAATATGTTGGTTTAGCTGCAAGATCTATTTGTATTTCACTTATGTCAGAACAAAGTTGACAATACCTGCAAGTATTACTTCATCTACAGTGGGAGGTTGGGCGCTTATTTCAGATGGAAGATCTCGTTAAATCTGTTTTTGTTGTTATTGTTCTTTCTTCTTTTTTGTCAGCGATAGCGGTTTGTTCTAACGTTAGACGAAAGACGTTCAGTAGCATTTGCAACTAATTCAGTAACCGTTGTTACTGGTTTAAATAATTGTTCTGAACTTTATGCAAACTCAACCTGAAATTGTTGACGTTCTTGTAGTTTTTGCCTAAAAGAATCACGGACTGGAAGATATTTTTTGATTACTTCTAGCGTGTACCATATTATAGATAAATAATAATGATCTAATCTTGTTGACGAGTGGTTTTAAGCGCTCTTCGTTACGGATTACTACCACCATCACCTCTGTCTTCGTGAGTTCGAGTGTCAGATTCGACCAATATGAGTATGTGAGAAACCTTGCAAGTAAATTCTCGTGGGTCGGTGGTTGTTTCCAGATGTTTTCCTAGGTTCTTCCTCAACCATTAATACTGGCGGCCATGTATAGCCTATCGTGAGCTGAAAAATGGCCTTAAACCATACAACAACAACAACAACAACAACAAAAATAACACCAGTAATGGTTATATATGTATTTTGCATAATAAGGGGATGCACTTGATGTGTAATGTTCCAAACGTGAATTAATTACGCTATCTGCTAAAATTGATTAGTTGTCTAGATCTGTCTGAGAGCATGGATATTGAATATTTTCTGCAGGATTAAAATCATAAATGCGTATTATCCATACATATTCTCACTTTATTTATAATCATTTCTCAGGAAAATAGTTTGGTTATTTGGAAATGATGGTAGTGTGTGTGTGTGTGTGTGTGTGTGTGTGTGTGTGTGTGTGTCTGTGTGTGTATTGGATTCTTAACACAGCGTTACGCAAAATTCAGTCATGTCACTAAGATGTCTACAGTATGGCAGATTATAGTGATGATGGACGATTATGCCGCAGACATGTAGCATGATGTCTCAGCCAGTCACATTAATCTGACACCAGGCCGACCAATCATAACACTAACTCCTAATGCTGAGCGCCAAGCGAGGGAGATGTTAGTACCATTCTGAATTTAAGACTCTGGTATGACTTGACCGGGAATCGAAACAACGACATCCCATGTCCGATAAAGACGCTCTAACAACTATGCAAGCGGATCGGTCTAAAAGCAATAATAATAATAATAATAATAATAATAATAATAATAATAATAATAATGAGGACTTTGTATAGGGCCTAATGTTACGAAGCTCTAAGCGCTTTACACCATCAATAATGATATGACTACACTATAGAACAACAAATGACAAAAACAATGAAATTGGAAAACATAAAATCTTGCTGAAAACATATGATACATAACATGATTAAGTCGCTAAGTTTTTCCCTGCAGTCGAAAACAGGTGAGTATTAAGATCACTCTTAAAAAGGGACTACTGTCTTTGTATCTAATTTCAATGGGCAATTTGTTCCACGTCGCCAGGCTCTTTGTCCATATGACTTCGTTTTCACAGTGAGTACAATGAGTATACGATTGTCAGAAGAAGAGCGCAAGTATCTAGCTGGTGTATACACATGGGTGAGGCTGGATAGGTATGTTGGACTGGAGTCTGTCATTGAATCATAGCACAGAAAACAAATTTTGTGTTTGATTTTGTATCGAATTGATAGCCAATGTAGGGTACAGAGCAGTGGTGAGGTGTGCTCTGATCGAGATACTCTAAAGATGATACGTGCAACTTTGTTTTGAACTTTTTGAAGTTTCTGAGTAAATATTGTGATGAACCAGACAGAATTGAGTTACAATAGTCCGGTCTTGAAAGTACTAATGAACACACAAGTGTCTTAGTGGCATCAACTGAAAGATATTTACAAATGGAACTGATGTGTCTCAGTTCATGATATGCAGCCTTGCCAATCAACGTATCATGTAGGTAGATGATAAAAAAGACATACTTCAAATATGACTGCAGCTACCTGCAAACTGTTGGTTGGTTTTTAGAAGCAATTAAACATGATTAGTAGGAAATAAGGAATGGCTGGGGGATTTACTCTATTGTTGAACAGGTCGGCAAAAAGATTTAGTGTAATTTGCATCTGTTGTTATGTTTATTGCAAACTGTAAGTGCGAGACACACTTGAGACTGTTTAGTGTTTTAGGGATTATTTGCTAAGATAACACGTTTTTGTGGTCGTAACTTAACTGAGTAAAACAGGATGGTCAACCTTAAAGAACCAGAGTCGCTTATATCAATTAAAAATTTACTTTATCAAGCACAAAGAATATCGATAACCTAGCTTGAAAAAAATCTGAGGCAGCTATCAGTTACAAGAATCTGATCAAAACAAACAGTGTATTCCATTTGCAGATATAGTTTGTGTCCTGTTAACTAAGCAGGACTTGAACCACTGTAAGGTTATATTCTGAATGCCAAATACATGCTGGAGACGGTGAAGTAATATATCATGGTCTATTGTGTCAAATGCTGCAGATAAATCCAGGAGAGTGATGAATGTAATCTTTCCAGTATCCAAAGCAAAGAGAATGTCACTAAATACTTTCAGAAGAGTAGTTTCCGTACTGCGGCAAGGGAGATATGCAGACTGTACATTGCTAAAAAGACTGTTTGAATTTAAATGAGATACAAGTTGAGTTAGAACAACCTTTCCTAAGACTTTTGATATGAACGGGAGATTAGAAACTGGGCGATAGTTCTTTAAATCGTTATGGTCCAGTGTTGGTTTCTTCAGCAGTGGCGTTACGCTGGCAGTTTTGAAAAATGATGGGAATTCTCCTGGTGAGAGAAAGATATTAATAACATCAGTTAGTGACGGCAATATTGGGTCTAAGCACTCAAGCAGCAGTGATGTCGGAATTTGATCAAATTCACAAGACTTTGGTGCACTTTTATTCACGAGTGTCTCTACTAAATCAATAGAAATAGGTTCAAATGCTCCTAACGGTTGTCTCTGAATTTGTACATCATAACTGTATAGTGACGAATTAGGTGAAATTGTGCTGTCAAGCGAATCTCTAATGGTTTGTATTTTGTCAAATTGGTCTGTTAGGTCTAGTGGATAGAAGGTTGTTGGAAGTGGTGTACATTTGTTCCTTGACATTAGTTTGTTAGTTATCTCGAAGAGCTCTTTGCAGATAGAACTCTCCGTGATCTTAGTACTGTAGTGGGATGATTTGACTAAATGGACAATGTTCGTGACGTTCTTCTTAGCGGCTTCGTAGATTTGTTTATGAATAGTGAGTCTGGTGGAAAGCCAAAGCCTCTGTGCTTTTCGGCGATGTCTTTTAGCAGGGCGAAGCTGGTCCCTAATACTGCTATACCATGGAGAACATTTGGTGGCTGGGGCATGTTTATCAAGCAATGAACTCAGGCAGTTATCAAGTTGTTGGATGTAAGAAGTTGGTAGGTTTTCTTGGATGTCATGCATGAATTTGGTTCTATTTATCATACGGAGGTTTCTCTTAGTATCAAATAGAGGTGGAGTGGGTTAGGAACTGATACGTCGAGATGGCATACAATGCAGAGGTGATCCGATGCAAGTTCGTGGGATACAAGGGTGGAATGCGGAATATTATCATCAGGTCTATAAGGAAACTAGTCTAAAATTTGACCAAGTTTATGGGTAGGATGGTTAACTGACTGTTTATGATTGAAAACATGAATGGAATCAAGGAGTTTTGACATGTATGGTTGACCAGGACAGTCAAAGTGAAAGATTTGGAAGAAGAGAAGATTTAGAAGATTTGGAAACTGCTCCAAAAAGAGAGATTCAGTCAGTTTGTTTGTTTCAACTAGGAGGAGGACGATAGAGACAGAAAAAAATGGACTGACCTTTGTTCCTGTGTGAGCGTTGTTTGGACTAATTCAAACGATGTGTGGCAGAAATTGAAGGCAGTGTTGTACTTAAGGCATTTGATCATTGAATTCTTTGTAATTACAGCAACTCCACCTCCGTGAGAGTTGCGGGGGAACGACTTGTTGGAGTAATCGCTGGTTGTTAAATCCGCACACTTATATTCATCACCTGCGGAATGTAACCAAGTTTCTGTCAGGAAGAAGACGTCAATATTCTGGTCGTTGATAAAATTAACAATTTCTGTGCGCTTTTCCGATGATCCTACTGATTGAGCGTTGAATAATGCAATACGTATTGGTATCCCTAGGACAGTTGACACAACGGTTGACGATTTAAGAGGAATTTGAACCAGGTTATTAAAGTTAACGGCAGAATTTTTAAATTATTTATCTGTTACGGGCGAATCTTCTTCCTGTTCTACGCCGGCCAGCTGTGAAAGAACATTTCTTTTTTCGCTTCCGTTTACATTTAAGAAATGATGAATGTATTCGCAGTTCGTTTAGTCTTGAGGACAAAGTAGTATCTAAAACCAAGGTGTGTTCATTTAATCCAATTAATGAGGGTCCGTCGTATTGTTAACGGTCACGTGACAGCAGTTTATTAAAACACAAATAACGTATTAACATTAGGACAAAACAGCTGAGAACAATTCTATTTGTTCTCGTTTCCAAAACAAGGAAGTGAATTAACACATACGAACGGAACAGTCAATGCATGATGAAACACAATAATGTAGACGATGATAGAGAACAAGCACAACTATCATAAATATATCACAAAATCGGAAGAGCCTATCTCGAGCAGTTAAGCGATGACGGCCATCTTTCCGCAAAGGCAACTAAGATCTAACACTAATGTATGAAGTATTGAAGTAGTTTTCGAGAACTAATTTCAATAAGTTTGTATTTTTGTTATAGATTTGTTAGATTTTAATGATCATTATTTATTGTACGTGTAGGCGACGTTTAGAACATATTACTCTATCCGTGCCTTTGGAGACTTACTAAATGATGACGTCATCATAGTATGGCGTAGTCTGTTTTTGGGTGTATCAGAAGTTTTTTTTAATAAGTATTGATCTACATCTTGGAAAGTTGTACAGATGGTAATGCAAACCTCAATCACGAATAACCAATCAAGTGTTGGTTTCGTTTATGTGCAGTTGTTAGTATATTTGAGACAAGTGTGTGTGTGTGTGTGTGTGTGTGTGTGTGTGTGTGTGTGTGTGTGTGTGTGTGCTAGCAATTTATAACGTTTGGAATATCCCAAATATTTAGTTATTACGACTGCAATTTCACACCTGCCTGTTATTAAATTTATAACTGAATCATGTTCGCACTAAAATTAATTAGGTATGAGTGAAATTATTAGCTATGGTTTTCGAAAACGTTAACACGTATAATCAAATTATACTAATGTTAAATTATATTATTACCCACATGTATGCACGGTGTTCATAAAATCTATAGATACAACGGACTCGATTCAAGGATGCGTCAAAATTCATCGCTAACGCAAATATCAATTGTAAGTAATGCATTTTCCAGAGAGGTTATGTACTGAAAACTGCTTTGTGTGACATATTGGTAATCCCGGGTTCCTTATCAGTGACAACTGATTATGTGAGAAAGCTTAAGAGTATCTTGCTGCGGGTCGGTCATTCATGTCAGTGCTTTACAGTGGTTTTCCTCCACCATTTATACTAGTCACCATGTATATCTTTCCATGTGCAAACAAAAAGACAGCTCTTCAAGTTTGACCATCACAATCACCATTGGATCGGTCATATGCGGCTGATTCACACCGCATGGCAAATGAACTATTGGAAAGGGATGTGTCCAGTTTTCTGAGACGGTGAAATATCTAAAGCATTTGTCCCAAGTGCATCTGGCCCACAAGAATATGACTTTCGTTTTGCTTTTCGAGGAGAAACATTTGGCTCCAATTACTATTAAGGGCTACCTATCTATGATGTCGCACACTTTCCGGCAATGAAGATCTTCGTCACAACAAAGACCTCTCGTTTGGCATCAAGCTTTGATTGATAAATAACTTAATTTGTTCCTAAGTGGAATCATTCCTGGGTTCTCACTGGCTGAATCCAAAGAGGTTTGAGCCTTCAATCAGGATTTTGTTGAAGCTCCTTTCCTACTAAACACGTCAACATTAACTTTATCAGTGAATTATATATCCTCTTTGTTATCCCCGCTTACCTTCAGTTTCGATCAGACGTCTCTGCAGTCTATGTGACACAACCCGGCTTCGTCGCCAACTACAACAGATCTACTGTGCAACATTTTGGGACTTGGAAGGTACATACCAAGGAAAAATTATAGTTAGCTTCTTGATGCCCGAACATTTCAGACATATAGAATAAACCTTGTAAGAGCTGATTAATCCAGACGATAAGCCATGAAATATCAGTCATGCTGATTTACGTTTTAATTTCACATGATAATATTGAACTTTGACTTTAAAATGTGCATCGCTTTGACCGTTATCATTATTTTAGAGCCATGTAGTATCACTCTAGGGATGCCTACACTTACTTTTAGCGTTCAAACCATACATGACTGTGTACACACACACACGCGCGCGCGCGGACATACATAGGGACAGAATGACGTGTTTGTTTCTTGCGGGCATCCAGCCAGCCAGCCAGCCAGCCAGCCACCCAAGCATGCATACATACATACATACATACATACATACATACATACATACATACATACATACATACATACATGTCGCTAGCAACGCACGCACACAGATTATATATATATATATATATATATATATATATATATATATATATATATATATATATATATATATATATATACGCACACACACAACAAACGCTAGCAATATTAGAACTGTGTTTGCCAAGCAAGATTATATTGTCATCATAAATACAATTTTCACAATCTGAAATCTACATGAATCCATTCAATGAGCTATCTTACAGTAACACTCGTATAGTCAACGTGTAATATATCTTCATTAACTCCAATATACAGACATACAAACCGGAATTAGAGGTAGAAGAAGTGGTTAAGGTAAAAATAGTTGTAGTAATGGTTCCAACACTAGCAGTACTAATCAGAATAAGGAAAGAAATATATATCGGTAGGGGCAAGCACGTCCTTTACAGAATTCAAATTTAAAAGAAAATCGAAGACATGTATACCAGTATAGGAATTCGCTGTTGTTCATTTATTCTGCGCTATATTCTAGTAGAAACGCCATATCAAGTGAAGTCATTTGAATTGTCGAGAATTGTCGGCGTAGTAATAATCTACAATATCACATGTTAGGCCGGTAAACAAAATTATTCGTAGATACATGTTTTAATAAAGTATTGGGACTGATAACAGTTACAAGACTTTCCCCAGACGAAGTACGTGGAAGGAACACACCGGATCATTACGTTCTAAGGGATTTACTTACATTTTGTAAGTATGGGTCTACTGTATATTTTTTAAAACTCCACAAACGCACATTTTGAATACACGTGCTTACAACTGTAGTTAATGCATGTAGTGATGGAATAACGATATACTTTCGGTGTCATTTAGTATCCATTATTGACGTAAATATACAAAATGGCTAGGGTGAAACACGATATTTCTGCTTAGGCCGGTCATCACTCTAAGATACATTGCGGTGCATACATTTGCTCAAAAGATTCCGTTAGTTATTGGTTTGTTTTGACCCACTATTTTTGAAGTCGGAAAGGAATTCTCGATTAAGATGCATATGTTTCGCCCAATTGTACTGCTCTCACGTCGATTTGATTGATTGATTGATTAACTGTTTTGTACGGCGCATCGACACTTTTCTGCAATACAGCGCCATACAATAGGTTATATGTAAAATGTTTAAAAACTGTGTACAAGTTTAATATCGACCAACGATATAACAAACCCAAAGAGATCAAAGTAAATCGGTATGTAAAATATAAAGCTTACCGGTCAAAGGGAGATGTAAATTTTATATGTTAATGAAGACATGAAAAGATATTCAAAATACGGAACAGTATTTACATTACGTAAATATGCTCTAAGTGATGGCATACAAGTTATAGTTGTTGACGCTCAGCATTAAGAGGCTTGTGTTAGGAGTGATCTGCCTCTTATCGTGATAATCTGACTGGGTGTGACATCATGCTAAATGTCTGCGGCATAATGCCTCGATACTACAAATCATTATAAATCACCACATTGCAGACATCGTAGCAATATGACGGAAAATGTTTTAAAACTAAGTTAAAAATCTCTCTCTCTCTCTCTCTCTCTCTCTTTCTCTCTCTCTCTCTCTCTCACACACACACACACACACACACACGCGCACAGACAGGAACTCACACATAGCAGTAGTTGCACTATCTGAAAGAGATATCATTTCAACTCTTTGCACATAACTGTTTTTGGTATGGAAGAACGATCGTTACTTTGACATTTCCCGTACATATTTATGGAACACAATATTTTAGAAGATTGTAGCTCAGTAACCAGTGACTTTATCTTTAGTTTATTGTTTGCATTGGACTTTTTTCCTATTTAGTCGCAAATAAATTTTTTTTAAATTTTAATAAATCGCGCTAGCTGTTGCAGTCTTAAGATAAATTTACCTTTTGTCACCATTGTTCAACGTTAAATTTAACATCACATGGTACGCTAGCAACAATATGTTATACACAGTAGTATCTGGATGACATATATAGTTGGGTACAGTCTAACCCTGGAACGTCTTCTGCCTCGTTTAAACAATACATATAGTGATGGAATAAAACGTTGGTATACTTAAAATGACCGTCAAATAAAGGAAACAAAGGTGTAAGTTTATTTTGAGCGCTATCCATGTAAAAGGAATGGTACGTTTTAATCAATGGTAAGTCCTAACTTAATATTCGTGCCAATCAACACGATATTTGTGAAACAAAAGCACTTGTGTCCTTCCAAGCACACTAATATGTATATAATCCACATCGACCGAACAGGGCCTATATAACTCACGAGGTCAGGGTCGTGTTGACTAATCTCTTTCTGCACAGTTCAGCAATGAAATACAGTCATGGGAAACATTTAATACAATACGCATAGTAACAAAATTAAACAAAAACAAACGCAATTAGTTTGAATTCGAAAGGGCGTACACATTCCAAAGATGATAGAAAGAACGATATCCACATTACTATGCATACGTTAACCGACCAAAGCAAACGAATGAACAATATATATTGAGATAAAATATGTCATTTTATAACTTCTGATTTAAGTAAACAAAATAATGTTTACAATAATGTATTACTTTTGCAATGCTTGCTTCGCGTCAACAACATTGGATCAGTCGGATATATATATATATATATATATATATATATATATATATATATATATATATATATATATATATATATATAATATTGCAAAGTAAGAATTAACTAGAAGATAATATATACTTCTTACTTTGATTATCACCGGGTGATGGAATTATTGCCGTTGCCCTTTGTCTAGAAATTAATTTAGTGTTGTTTATGCGGTATTGACTTGCAAGATTGACGTGCACTAATGACGACTTTTCTTCAGAGCGCCCATTTATTCAGGTCAAATTTGCAGCTTCCCTTGGTGTGTGTTTGTGTGTGGGTGTGTAAGTGTGCATCTGGCTTACTGCTAGATTTATGGGATGAGAATTGTTAAATATATACATATTTTGTAGTAATATATATTAGACAAACATAACACAGTGGATTGCTGATAGATTAAATGCGGCAACGTATCATTGTTGAATTTGAAACAGACATACAGAACAAACACGTTGATACTGCACGTGCAAGTATAACCGAAAACAACAGAATGCTGTGGAGATAACATGTGATAGGAACTACTAGATGAATTAGTCAAGAATGGGCCACAAATAATTGGGCAGTCAATGTCAGCAAACGAATGCCCTGGGAAGGAGCGTAATTAAAGCCGTGTGACATTTCATGAACCTCGTAATAGAGAGTGGACTTCCTGCTATCACGCATCACTAACCTTCACTATGTGGATTGTATGTTCGCTATTTTCCATTTCTGCACACGGGGATGCAGTGCACGTACTGTGTGTGTGTGTGTCTGTGTGTGTGTGTGTGTGCGATTGGGATTTTCAACGTAGATTTAGCAATTGTTCAGTCATATCGTTACTATGTCTGTGGTGTGGCAGTTTATAGTGATATCTAGCACTGGTACATCATACCGCAGATATAGTATGATGTCCCATCCATTGACACTATCCTGCGATAAGGCAGACCAGTCCAGCAGCAGAGGGGGTGAATCAGACATGATTTCAAACAAAACTAAGGCTTCTATGGCTGAGTACCCTTAGAGAGGGTGGGTATATGTCAGTCATAAAGACGTATTTATGTCCTATGAAGAGTGATCAGGACATAAAAAATCGAGAGAAAAATTTTTAAAAAAAAAAATAAAGTCTCCAATTGCCAAATGGAGACTTAGTGATTTTGTCCTTGCAAGTGTCTCCGTTGGGTCAAAAAAAACTCACCCGTTGATTTTATCAAGTCCGATACGATATCGTGTTCGAGGGTCTTAGGACGAAAATCCTTTTAGGATTTCAACCGAATATTTGATCAAGTCCGATACGATATCGTGTTCGAAGGTCATGTAAATTTATTGTTATAAATCCGTGTGGGACCGACTGAGCATGACTAAAGAAATTTCTAAATTGATTGAAGTCCATATCGGAACACCATGTCTGCCAAATATTTCGTAGCGTATGTGTATCAACGCCGTTGAATACAGCAAGAATATTACAGTTATCTCTGATCACTTTTGGTATTTGTGTGTAGCGTTGAGTGACATATATCACATCAGTGTTTTTGTGCCTGCCTCGGGAAAATATTCTAGCTGTTTTTTTTTTGATTATCTAACATTACATCATCGTATACAACTAAATTGTTGATACTTCCATCCAGGTCTTCTACTGATGGTGCCTCGTCAATATCTGTAATAAATTCAATAATAACCTCGCTGGCAATTTCTGATGCATTCTCGTTAAAATCCTTTAACACTTCATAGCATCGTTGATCATCTACGCTAGGAGCAACTAAATACAACTTATCCCATTTCATCCATCTCATTATTAAATTGAGTAACAATTGCGTCTGGCCAGATCCAGATGGCCCGATTATAATTGCGCGGATAGAGTTTGGTAGCGCTGCATGATGCTTAACTGGTTCTCTTGTTTTAGTCGCTGAAAAATCAATTATATTCATATCTTTGTACATAAATTATGGATCTGTATTGTGTGAAGTGTAAAACGCGTACTGGCACAAATGATGTGACGACGATTACAACTAAAAATAACAGATCAGCACTTACTGGTAGATGTGCAACATGTGGTATAAAAAAGTTTAGATTTGTTTCCCTTGATAAATCAAAGGATTTTAAAAAAAACGAGGAGGTGATATCGCAGCCAAGTTAGTAAAACTCCCTGGAACACCGTGGACAAAGTATCCAGGAGAAAAGCATCTTCCAGGATATAGCTACTGTGGCCCCGGAACACGATTAGATATCAGACTTGATGATCAAAACCAACCTCGACGTAGTGAAGAACCAATAAACGCTATTGATAGGGCGTGTCACGCACATGATGTTGCTTATAAAAGCAGCAATTTGCAACACAGGCATCTCGCAGATGTGAAATTAATTCATGCATTAAATGCTATTCCTGATAAATCCTTGAAAGAAAAATTAGCTTCATGGTTAATAAAATCGGCTATGAAAAGCAAATTGATGTTATTTGCTGGTAATTAATAACAACATGGAATCTATTTACTATTCTCCAAAAGGATACTGGCGGGGTAAAGCAGCAATCAATAAACTCGCTAGTGCTGCAAAAGTGGAAAAAAACACTGCGGCTCATTGGTTATCCAAACAGGCGATATGGCAAATTTATCTACCACCGCCTAAACAAATTAATTACTCGCATTTTGATGTGACTGTCCCTAATGAAGTTCATCAGGCTGATATATTATTTTTACCTCATGACAACGGTTACAAATATGCGTTAACTGTAGTTGATATTGCAAGTCGATACAAACAAGCAGAACCGTTTAAAACAAAATCATCAACTGAAGTTGCTTCTGCATTTGAAAGGATTTATCGAAAGGGTCCTCTGCGTTGGCTAAATCTATTACAAGTTGATCCTGGCAAGGAATTTCAGGGTGCAGTGTTATTAACAATGAAACATCATAATGTCACCATCAGACGAGGACATACTGCACTACATCGCGATCAGGCAATTGTAGAACGGTTTAATCGGACGATTGCTGAGCGGTTATTTGGATATCAATACGCAAAAGAATTCATACAAGAAAAAAGATCCCGTGAATGGGTTAAAAGATTACCAGCTGTGATTACCGCACTGAATAATGAGATTACTAGAACAATGAACATGAAACCTAACGACGCGATTAAAAAGAAAATGGAAATTCAAAGAGATTCTAGCGTTTCCCAACCAATTCTTGGTAGTAATATCACTGTTAGGTATTTATACGAACCAGGAAAGCTTGAAGGTGGCAGAAAAAGGGCTACTGATCCTATTTGGAGTGTTACTGCACACAAGATATCTACTATAACACGATCTACTGGCAGACCTCCAGTCTATAGACTGGATTCAACTGCCCCTCAACGAGGATTTACTCGTGAACAACTGCAAGTGATACCCGAGGATACTCAATTACCGCCGCGGGGTCTTGACTAGCACCTCTTCGTCTTTTGCACTCAGGACAAGTCAGCATCACATTATCTCTGGTATGACCAATACTGCTATTCTTTCTGTCTACGGTAAATTGGCGAGAATCTCTATCTGACCAACACCAATTCATCACACAATTGCAACTCGCGCAGTGATTATTTTGTTGCTGTTTCAACGTCATTATTAATTCAGCATCGATGTCAAATTCTCGTTTATTTTTTTTATCCTGCTGTTTATAACCAGAAAATTTTTTTCTGATTATGTCCTCGATGATATCATCGGCGCTGACAGTATCACTTATTGCATTGTCATTAGGATTTTCAAGGACAATTCCTCGAAGCTGATTTATTTTTCGTACTCTGGCTACTGCGAGATAGACTAAATTTGACCATTCGATTCGATTATCTACCATCCAAACAATTGTATCCGATATAGTTAATCCCTGTGAAGAATGTATTGTTGCTGCGTATCCTAGCGTCCACGGGGATTTATTAGCACGCAATGCATCTTCAACGACGCTGATATCAACCAGCACAATATCATTTAATACGAGAATTTGTTTTTCACGCTGTCCTGAAATATCAACTTCAATGTTCTGTTTTCGTGTATCCGATGGCCTATAACATAACGGTACTGGAAGTGTTGCAAATCTTTTTTTATGCAATTCAAATAACTTCATCTGAAGTGTGTCTCTGACTATTTTTCTACTTGCAATTATCAAATCATTTGGTCTCCACATTTCCCAAAAATCATTCATTGGAGTTTCTGAAATTATTTCACGCGCTATTTCACATTGGATTCTATCCGGTTGTAATCTAATTAGCGCTTTTAATTCTCGTAATTTTTCATCAAGTGATCTGTAATCAGTGGTAATTTCTTCATAATAGTCTACAAAACCCTTTAGCCATTCATGTGGGGATGCACCGACAAAAGGTGGTGGTTGGCCGTGATCACCGCACATGACGACTTTTGTATTTTTCAATAACAACCACTCGATAAATATTTGTAATACATCTAATGGCACTGTGCATATTTCATCCCAAATTATGATTTCAGGAATAAATTTCTCGCCCATACGCTCAGGAGTCCATTTATCTCCTTTCCATCGAAAGAAACTGTGATAAGTACAGGCATTTACCCCTCGCTGTATCATTTCTCTTGCAAGTCTGTGAGTTGGTGTTAGCACAATCATGTTGGACTTCCCACGGAATAACTCAATTGCACGAGTTGTTTTTCCTGACCCACCACAGCCGTTTAAATAAACTGTTTTATATCTACAGATTGGATCAGATACCGGTGGTGCATTAGAAACTTCTGATTGAATCTCAAAGAGATTCCGATAATTATTTTCAATCGTAACACCTGCTGATTGAATATAATCATGAAGCATTTCTCGCTTAATTCTCCATGACCCCCAATTCTTGTCCCCCTCACTTGTCAAGGAATTTATGAATTCAGCCATTTTGCTATTTATGTAAAATGAATCAGTGGCAACTCTAACTGCGGTGTTAGGAAATTTATTGATCATCGAAAACAGATTAATAGAAGCATAACCGAGCATTGAAGCTCTCAAATGTGTATACTGCGGATTGTATCCATCGTTGTAGGTAACAATTGTACCCAATTTGGTTCCATCGGACATAAATGCGTCTTTACGATTGACATATATCCCCTTATTCGTTAAATCCGCGATTACAAAATCGTATTCAGCATTGTCTATAATCAACCGTGAAGAATATCTTGTATTGTCGTATTTACCACCCTGGGTAAATTTACCGATTATTCTTCTACTGAGATCTTTTGCTTCGTTGTTTCTGATTTCAAATAATTGTTTGGACCAATCCATGATTTGTTGTTCATTAAAATCTGGAAACAGTTTTCGCTGTTCGCTAATTATTTTTTCTAGATCAGGTTTTGGTAACCAGACTGATTTCTGTGCTCGATAGGATATAATCGCTTCACTGACAATTAACGATTGTAACATCCCACAATCAATCATATATCTCAATAGCACTATTGGCATCCAGTGTTTTTCAGACATGTGTTTACCAATCCAAAGATAACTAAACGGATGAAGTCCTTCAGCCAATTCAAATGATACTACACAAGCGAATCCGGTTAAATCAAAATCAGGCAGTGGTCCATTAATCGCAACACGGGCCATTTCATGTGTAGGGTGTCCAAATCGTTTGAAATATTTCTCGCATTCTCCATACCCGAGAAAACTCCCTGGATAACACGAAATCATATCAACTGAAATAACGGTTTCAGTGTCGTATTTTGTATTCCATAACCCTCCATGGCTGTATTCAAGACAGCTCAATCTGACATCTGACAAAAACTCACTTTGCGTTGGTTTCCACGCGTTTTTCTTCCTAGCAAAATGTGCTGCAACCGAGGGAAGTGTAAAACAATTTGATCTTCGATTTCCCCCCCCCCCAGAAAACTCACTAGCTAGTTGTTTCATTTGATTATGCAGCTCTTCAGTACGGTACAATTCTCCGTTGGGTCTTACAAACTGATCAAATCTACATTCATCGTCTGAAGCACTATGAAATAGCCACATTGACACAGGGTCTTCTTTACTCAAATTATAAATAGGATCAAATAATTTCTGCTCGGAAAAAAACTCTTCGGTTCCAAACAGAGTTTGGGGGATATATTTTACGGTTCTATCCCGTGGGAATATTGTTACTGCAGATGACCACGCGTGTTCGTTATGATCAATAATTTGGATTGGTGCTCCTTGTGATTGATATTTCGATTCGTATAATACTTCTCCGGTTATTGTCGTTACTGATATTGGAAATCTCAATGATGTTTCTAATTTGATTATATCCTGAATTGTTGCCCCATGCTCTTTCACCGTTAATTCCCATTCGGTTATTTTCCTACGTCGCAGATCAGTTAGTTTATTTCCTCGGGATGCATTTGTGAAGTGTTCCATTACCCGTGTTGCTACACAATTGAGTTGGAAAGAATATTTCATTGGTACTAGTTTTGCAATATCAGGCTTTTCATTTAACGGATATATCCCGTAAACAACTGCTGTTACAGGATAAGATCTTTCGTAGTATGGTTTGTCAATTCCAGTCAAAATTCCTGGTTTGGAATCTTGATTCACAGTGACAGTTTTTTTTATCCTTGAGAATGGGTTCGTATTTATCCCTAATGATCCAATTTCCAGTGTCGTCACGGATAAGGAATTTTATTCTGAAAAAATGCCTTTTCTGCGAAAGATGTGAGATTATCACTGCTGCTTTTTCATCATTCATGGTAGCGTCAACACGCCATCAATTCGAAATGTTGACCAACAATGAGATGCTCCATCACGCTTGAATTCATTAAAACAGTCTCTGATTTTACTAATCATGGCTCTATCAAGAATTTTATTCTTTGGTGTATCAGAAACTCTATCGAGATTGAATTGAGCATTTTTCCAAGGCGTTTTGGTTGATCGAGATTCATTCTAGGATTAATTTTCGATAATCTCTTGAACTCCTTCATATCAGAGATTCTATCGGGATTAATTTCCAATAATCTCTTGAACTCCTTCACTAGACTTTTTTTGGTTTATCGAGATTAAATCTAGGACTAAGTTTCAATAATCTCTTAAACTCCTTCATGTTACCGTCCACTAGACGTTTTTTTTGGTTTATCGTGATTAAATCTAGGACTAATTTTCAATAATCTCTTAAATTCCTTCATGTTACCGTCTACTAGACGTTTTTTTGGTTTATCGAGATTAAATCTAGGACTAATTTTCAATAATCTCTTAAACTCCTTCATGGTACCGTCTACTAGACGTTTTTTTGGTTTATCGTTACCGTTTACTAGACATTTTTTGGTTTATCGTTACCGTTTACTAGACGTTTTTTTGGTTTATCGAGATTAAATCTAGGACTAATTTTCAATACTTTCTTAAACTCCTTATCAAGATTAAATTGAGCATTTTTCCAAGGCGTAATTTTCGATAATCTCTCAAACTTCTTCATACTATAATTAAAACAAACATTTAAATGAAAGATTTATGTATAATGAATCACTGCAAATGGCTCATGATTGGATCGACGACACCGTGTAACAAATCATGCAGAAATGAATTCTGTGGGTATCATATGCAAAGTTTTCGACGTGGAAGCCTTGGTCCGTTACCCTGCATACGAAGTGGGGTTGGGATCAGGTTGAAATCGCAGTTGTGTCTGAATTGTGGTGGTAAACGATACAGGGAATTGAAGCGTTATTATGACAAAAGAATCAACAATGGAAAATCATATGAATTTTCAATCAAAAATTCTGACCTTGACTCTGTCAAGGACAAAGTCAGTATCCCTGACAAAGTCAGCGACAAAGTCATAAGAACTCCCCAAGACTACATTGAAAGATTCTCCAAGAATGTAATCATTAAACCAAACAATGAATTAGACAAATAGTATCAGTATACGAATGAACCAAGAATTCAGACTACACCCTGTGATTACAAATTATGAAGCATCCAGTGATGGTATTGTAAGAAACCGTAGACTGAAGAAACCAGTTGGGTGGGATAATGGTATGGGGTATTTGGTGTTTAGCGCTGGAATGAAAATTTATCTTAATCATCGTTTCGTGTATGAATGTTTCCGTGGATTGATCAAAGATGATTTTGTTATCGATCACAAGGATTCTAATCCAAAGAATATTTCTTTATCAAATCTGCAAGCTGTTACACAAAGTGAGAATACCAAACGAGGAAAGACTGGGAAATACTCGAAAAAAGCGAAACCAGTAAAATCTTTGAATACGATAGCTAACGAAGAAAAAATATTTCAGTCTATGAATAGCGCCGGTAGGTATTTCAATATTTGTCCATCTTCTGTTCAATTCGTTGCCGAGGGAATAACCAAGACGGCAATTTCAAAAAATCGCGGACACAAAATTCAATTTATTTATGTCTAAGTCATTCATATTTTTCATTTAGAAATATAGAATTGTTATAGAATATGAATTCTGAAAAAATGAATAGCAATATTGATGAAATTTTTAAAACTGAAAAGTCAGGATATCAAACTATCAGATGGGTTAAATCCTGATCAAATCATGTCGGATTTTCAGGATATAGAATACGGAGTAAACAATAACAAGTATATGCTACCAAAGAAATATGCACTCTTCAAAAGAATTCAGAATTCTATTCTGGTCTCTCTTTCATTTTCCAGTGACGTAAGTGTGTTTGTCCCGTTATATACTATCGTAGAGGGAATACGAAAAGAATCGGGTAGCGAATACGAATTGAAAAAAGAGGTTAATTCTAAAATTAGAAATCTACGAGCGTTAATTCAAGAAAATGAACGATTTTGACCGTGACCGACCCTCAAAGAGATTTTGTCGTTTTTTGATTGTGACCGACCCTCAGAGAGATTTTCATTTTTATAGCATTTTTTGATTGAAAATGTCAAAATCAGTGAATAAAAAATATTTCACACACACTGAATAAAAAATATTTCACACTGAATGAAAAATATTTCACACACACTGAATAAAAAATATTTCACACTGAATGAAAAATATTTCACACACACTGAATAAAAATATTTCACACTGAATAAATAATATTTCACACACAGTGAATAAAAAATAGATAGACCGTTAATGGATGGTTTTCTCGATATGATATGTCAGATTGATCAAATGACAATGAGGAAAGTGCCTAAAATAATATTTTTATAATAAAATAGGCACTTTCCTCACCGTTGATAACGCCCTTAAAACAACAAAATAACGCTTCCATGATCGTGTTAAAAATTATCTGACATGTCTGACATGTAACAAAAAGTGAGGGAAGTGTCAGTATTATTATTTTATATACAATTTGGACACTTCCTTCATCGATGATAGAGCCATTAAAACAACAAAATAATGCTTCCATGATCGTGTTAAAAATCATCCGACGTGTCGAATTAACTGAAAAGTGTTTTCGTCTGTTAGGTCAGGTTCGGGAAAATTATTTTGCAATTGAAACATTGTTACTATTTCAAATAATGGTCAATGAAGCGTTAACGACCCGATTGGCTCGTGAACGACTAGATGCAATCAAGAGATTTATACCAATGCGAGACTCTAAGGAATAAACTGCAACAACGACAGAGTTTACAAACGGATTTTGCTGTGGGATCTGAAGAATTGTTTAAACCAGTAACCACAGCAACGAAAGGGGTAGAGCGTGCTATACGGGGAGATGTTCCCGAGACGGGGAAATCTCTTATTGGTGAACTTGAAAAAATAACTGAACAAACAAAACAAGCTGTACAAAAAATGGAATCTAAAACACCTGAATCAAAAGACATACGCGTGAGATTTAACGAGGAAGGGTTAGCAGTAATCGATAAGACTGATCCAGCAGAAATTCCTGCGCTTGTTGTTACGACTTATGAAAACAGAAAAAAAATGTTGAAACCAGAACACCATAAATATGTTAGAAATATAACTCACTGGGCTGATATATTCTACAAAATCAAAACTAAAACAAGTCAAATTGATACCGATACTGCATCCTATATTGAATATATCAAGATGGTGGGTATAGTGTATAATCAATACGAAGAGTTTAAACAACAACAATAACCGCAAAAATTGCAAGGAAAGCGACAGCAACTTGCGAAGAAAATATCTTTTTCACCTAAAAAACAACAACTACCACCTGATGATGATGCTCTTGATTATTTACAAACTACGGATACAGAAAAACTAGATGAAGCAACTGGTTATAGCGGGAAGGGATTGCAAGATTCTAGTGAAAACGCTAGCGTTGGAAACTCAAAGAGTTTCTGTCCTGGTAGTGTTCTCAGTGATATATCACGATTAGAAGTTCTCATCAGAGGAAAACGAGCTGGAAATAACTCACCGGAAATAATTAATGAAGCATCTGATATCTGTAGACGGTTATTTCAAGGCGGTATCATGGATATCAGCACATATCAAGATTTCATTGGCGAGTTAGTGGAGGATTATCACAGTGACTGAAATTTATAATTGAAAAATTATTTTACAATTGAAATCTACGATTTATAATAATGATCATACACTACAATCATGATAAACCAATCCCCGTCTATGTAGCTAATTCACGGTTTCCAGTTTATAGAGCATACTATGGTGATGGTTTAAGTAATACAATTGCAGGGTTATTTTCAACAATGGCCCCAAAAGTGATGCCGTTAGCTAAACAATTATCAATGAAAGCAATTGATGTTATTCCTGATAAGGGTATCAGTGCTGTTGGAGATCTTGCCGGAAAATCGTTTTCAGCAGCGAAGAATAAAATAACATCATTGGTGCGACGACGAAAGAAACCGTTACCGTCTACAGCGGAAATGCCTGCAAGTGTTAGTAAAATTATAAATAACGCAGTAGAACAGAAACTATCATCGCTGGTGACTCCGAGTGACCAAAATAACATGATAGCAAATATGATAGCAGGAAGTGGCTTTAAAAAACCACGACGAAAACGCTAGCGTTTTTCACGATGAAATCCTACGATTGGAAATTGCTAGCAATGAAAAATCGTTTACGATTTCACGATTTAGACTCTGATAAATAGAATAAAATGTTCAAACGGTCACCTGATCCAGCGTTTGATATGGATGCCCCAGTGGGTAAAGATGATTCTGTACGCGATTTTCAATTTTATTCTTATCACGCAACACAACCAGATCTCCGATCACGAATTGAACTTCAAGTTCATGATACCAGTAAATACTTTTTGCCTTGTGAAGCGTTTATCGAAATCGAAGGTGAACTCGTAACAAATGTTGCAGCTAATACACCATATGACATTAGCCCAACTATCCGAGTTGGTTTTGTCAATAATGGCATAATGGCGTTATTCGAAAGTGCAAGATATCTCATTGATGGAAAAGAAATTGAATCTACAGAGCGTGATGTTGATGTTGCCACAACAATCATAGGGTTAGCGTGATATTATGATGATTATACAAGATCAGCGGGTCCATCTATGATGTTTTCTAAAGATATTACTGATCACCCTGAACACGTCCAGTATTCTAGAGTAAAGGCAACACATGCTTCTTCAGTTAATCCAGCACCAGCCGGATAGACAAGACCAGCTGATGATTTTGATGTCATAAATAATATTACTAACTACAATCTAGGATTTGAAACACGCGTAGCAACGTTGCATGGGCAGCGTCGACAATTTCATGTGCGATTCCGTTGCATCATATATTTGGATTCTGTACAAACGTCCGAAAAGTTATTTATGGAGCGAAGCATACAATAGCGCTTGTGCGAAAGGGTACTGATAATGATCCAATCTGGCGTGATGCTGGTGTTCCCGAGGGTAAAGTCATTTTAACAAAACTATCATTGTGGATGCCAGTGTTAACTCCATCAATCACAGCAGAAGAGCGATTACTATCATGTATGGATCAAGGAAGAAAGTCGTTGTTGAGTTGGTTATCAGTGACCACGGGTATTAAACAAGACAATATTGATGATATATTCACATGGCACCTGGCATCAAAACAAGGTGTTTCAGCTCCACGTCATATATTTGTAGCGTTACAGAATAATACGCGAGTTGGTAATCAAGAACGCAGCCATATGATATTTGATCAGTTAGGTGTTAGAGAAGTCTCGCTGAGAATAAACGGACAGCAGGAACCATCCGAGGATATACAACTTGATTATAATCACAACCATATTGCACGTGTATATCACAATATGCTGTCATTTATGGCACGGGATCAAAATGTTGATACTGGTCTACAAATATCACAGTTGGATTTTAAGAGTTTATACCCGATCTATTACGTTTCATTGGAACATCTTGATTTAACAAGACAATCTGTCGTTGATATACACTTTAGAGCCCGTGTAACCCGTCCTTGCTAATTATAGAGCGGTTGCTGTCATTCTCAGTGATAAATCAATGATACTTGAAGGTGTTGGAGGAAGAATGAGAGTGGTAGATGCGCCAGTAGAACATGTTTGATTTTCAAAAACATGTAATTGAAATCGTAAACGATTTTCTCGATTTAGAATTAATCTATTATGTATAATGTCGTATAGTCATATCAATGTGTCTTTGACACCTGGTCAATTAAAAAAATTGCAATCCGAATCGGCTAAGCAGTGAGGAACCACAATAACGCTGAAACCTAATCAAATGAATGGTGGGGCAAATAAATTGTCACAGACAACTCGTCAAGTAAAACATTTCAATGATGCACTTGTAGCAAAAAAAGGTGTCCAGATTACTATTTCTGCGGCTGCTATCAAAAATATGATAAAATCAGGTGGTATATTCCCGTTGTTAGCTGCGATTCCAACGTTGATTGCGGCAGCAGCCACAGCAGTTGCAAAAGCGGCAGCGTTAGGAGCTGTTGGTACCGCGGCAGGAATGGCACTAAAAAAGGCAACTGGGCAGGGTTATAGAAAAAGGGGAAAGAGTCTAAGACTACCAGGAACCCCGTATTCCTGGTACCGCGGAAAAGGCCTGAGACTAGGACCGGTTTATTAACTCAGAAATCTTCGATTTCCAAACCTTTGGTTGTGGAATCTTCGATTGGAAATCCTTCGGATTTCACGCCAATGTCCAATTTTGATTTAATTGATGCTGCTAAAAAACTCGCCATAAAAAACATTAGAGGTATTTTTATGAAGGATCAGTTACCAGCACAACCTAATCACGTTGAAACCGGTATCATTAATCTCGATAACAGCACCGGACCTGGAACTCACTGGGTTGCATACGCTATTGATCCACGTAGGATTGTCTATTTCGATTCATATGGATTAGCCCCGCCAAAAGAGTTTATGCGTTATATAAAAACGTTTCCAATGAAGACTTGGTATTCTACGCTACCAACACAACAAATGAATGATCCACCAATATGTGGTAGCGAAGTATTAAATGTCCTTAACGCTATTTCTAACTCCTTGGGTAACCCAAGGGGAAAACCACCACATGTTGTCGTAAATGAATACACTAGTAATCGCTGGAAATCGAAGCGATTATAGAGAGAGAGTTTTACAATAACATGATTGATATTTGGGGAAGACCTCTGAAACCCAAACCCGATGACACTGCAAAAACATCTGCAACGGGTGATATAAAAAAAAATAATTGAAGATGAAATCGCTGAGACGTTGAATTTAGCAAGTGTTGATCCTAATGAAATAGTTGTATTTCAAGATCGTCAGGGTAAATTGAAAACTAGTAATATTTCTCTGGATGATATTTTGGTTAAACAACGAAACGCAATCGAGGATACTATCGTGTTATATTCCGATCAGGGTAAACTCAAACCGGGTGTACTCTTCTCGACTATTACAGAGAGATTCACTGAATACGATAAGGAATTTGACGATCATTTGAAACATTATAATAATTTTCGTAGAAATGTCGTTCATATGTTCTTTGGGTCTCCGATTGTACTTACACCATCTATCGCTGAAATTAAAGCGTCTATTGACGATCAAAAAATCATTAATGACCTCACTGATAAATTTTTTACAACAACAACATCCGAAAACGTGTCAACTAAATATTCGGAAATAATCAAAAAACTTAATGAAATCGCTGAAATTAAAAAATCTATCGAGGATAGTAAAACAACAGTTGATGCCGTCAAAGATGATTTTCCAAAAATAGTCGAACGACTCGATAAAGTAAAAATTCCACATACCGCAGAACGTGTCAAAAATATCGTGTATGTGGTGGCCCGTGGAACTTTCGATTGGGTTAAAGACATCGGTAATCGAACCCCTATTCGTCAGAATTTTCCCATTGGTGACATTTACGGCGATTCGATCTATCGGTTTACAACAATGTCTGACGAAAATTTTAATATAACGTGTTATGGTTCTGATGATACCGTTTTGGCAACAGGTACCAACGTGGTAACATTTAAACCTCATCCTCATGGTGTATACTTTCTGATGAATGCCGTCGATAGTAACACCGTTAGAAAAAAAGTAAATTGGGTGATAGAATATTTGTAGCAATTCTTGCGATGATTAATTCAACGATGGATATTTAAAATAACGATGACATCAACGATTTCATCATCGCAATATCGCTATGATCAAGTCAGAGAATTTCAAACTAGACTCAAAACCCTCGCCGAGGAGTATCAAATTAAAATAAAAAAATACCGCCGAAGAATCACCGCAATTGATGTTACTATGTACTCGGTGTCAGGCGTTCTCGCTGGTGCCGGAATAATACTTGCATCGGTTACAATGAGTCGTAGTTCCAATTTGCATTTCTGCGGCGGCTACAATCGCGGGTATATCAACCGGGATCACAAAAAAAATATCATCATGCAGCCAGAGTAAGCTGCAAGATTATTTAATTCAATTTCATGTTGTATCAACCGCATACTCGCAATTATCCTCGATGATATCGTCGTCACTCGATGATACAATTATATCAGATAGTGAGTTCTCAGCGATGGTCAGTATTTATGATTCCGCGATATCAAAATTAGAAATACAACAACAGTATAATAACAATGACAACAACGATGGAATTGGAGAACACAAACCCAAAAACCAGCATGATCTCAATAACCTCAACGATATCAGATAGTGAGTTCTCAGTGATGGTACGTGTCTATGATTCCGCGATATCAAAATTAGAAATACATCATGAGTATAATAACAATGACAACACCGCAGGAATTACTTCAACAAATAGTGGAGAACACGAACCCAGTACAAACAAGCATGATCTCAATAACCTCAACGAATCCAGAATTCAGTGTGAATTTCCCTATCCCAGTCCCCGTGAAGGAGATAGCGCTAGCAAAACTACGAGTGTATCACAGTTGGCCTAATATCAGATCAAAATCATTTGGTGGTCAACAACCGAATAATTCCCTGGTATTTGCAAATAAGAATAAACCAGACGGTACCCCAGACTGGAACGTTGTTTCAATACCAACAGGGTCATACCAAATTGAACAAATCAATGATGAATTAGCACGTTGAATAAAATCGATTACTGGAAAAGAATCAAAAATCGCTATAACGGTTCATGAACCGACACTATCGTCTGCCATTGAAATAAGCACAGAAGGATGGCCTGAATTACCACCCCGGGGAGAAACCGTTAAATTACCACCTGAACCACAAAAATCTGATTATGTCACCGACAGAATAAAATCTGATAATCCAATAAAGAGTTATAAAGATCACAGGATTACTATAGACGTTTTTGGTCTCGGATACCATTTAACTGGAAGAGAGAAGGAAGGGGATAGTTTAGAGGGATATCATTTTATTTACGAACCTAAAATTATTGAAAATTTCACAGCAATGAATAATGATTTTTCACTGTTGTTAATATCCCTTAAATCCGGCTCTCTCACCCGAGATGAATTTATCAGCTTCGTAGAAACATGCAATAAAATTATCGACGATATGGAAACATTTAATTTGAAAATTATTCAGGATATATTAGATGACGATAATCCCCTATCGAGAACAAAATTTGCAACAGACTATAAAATCCCCGTCAAAGATATTCCAGTATTTAAACTACAAGGATATAACGTACCAGAACTAAAAAAACTTCTCAGTGACACCATCGATGTTGGTTTTAAAATAATTCATGATACGTGGAAAAAAACATCATCACCGGAAACATAATAATGACCCAAATGGTGGTGGCAGGCATATTGCTCCTCAAAATGTGAATATATCCTCAGTGATAGCGCTCAATTTAGTATGTGATGTTATCGAAGGAAGCTATCAAATAAATCTAGAACGATCAAATCAAGCTCAGCAGGGATATATTTTGTATTCATTTGCACCAACGGCTCCTCCAGGATTTTTAATAATTGAGGATCCAACTAATCCAGTCTATATGCGGTGTCATAACGATTCGCTAACAAGAATTAATTTCAAACTCACTGACCAGTCTAATAATCTGATTGATCTACAAGGTGAGGTTCTACAAATTAATCTGTTTGTGAAATCCTAAAAGGATTTTCGTCCTAAGGACTTTCGTCCTACGACCCTCGAACACGATATCGTATCGGACTTGATAAAATAAACGGGTGAGTTTTTTTTAACCCAACGGAGACACTTGCAAGGACAAAATCACTAAGTCTCCATTTGGCAAATGGAGACTTTATTTATTTTTTTTAAAACATTTTTTTCTCTCGATTTTTTATGTCCCGATCACTCTCCATAGGACATAAATACGTCTTTATGACTGACATATACCCACCCTCTCTAAGGGTACTCAGCCATAGAAGCCTTACTTTTGTTTGAAATCATGTCTGATTCACCCCCTCTGCTGCTAGTCCTAACACTAACCTCTTAATGCCGAACGTCATGCGAGGTAGCTGTTAGTACCATTGTTTGTAAGTCTTTGGTATAACTCGGCCGCGGGTCGAACCCACGACCTCTCGCTGCCGAGACGGACGCTGTAACCACTATGGCGCCGGAACGGTTCGCTACGTATTAAAACTTGTTAACATTTATGGATACATATTATGTTGTAAAATTCACTACCTCTTGGATATTAGGGTTTGGCAATTCCAAGCCAGACCGTTATAAATGACTTCATCAAATTGTTTTAAAATACACGTTGTACGGTGGACGAATGTTGAAGCTAAACAAGGATACAATTAAACATGTAAATGTTGAGCTTGGTAATAATTGTTATAGCTCGTATTAGATCATTTGGATACAATATTTGGGCATGATGTATGTGCAGTGTCAATAGAGAGGCATTCATACAACAGGCTGACACGTGAAGGGTTTTGCAAAGAAAAGAACTATGTATAATTTACGAAGCTTTCCAAGCGTTGCGATTGGTTTAGTTGATTAAAATGATACAATACACAATCAGTAATGTTAATTAAGCATTTAGTCAACTCATCATTGGGTAGAATATATTAGAATACGGCCAGAGATGCGAGCAGTGCAATGGACAATATATAGAAACTAGTAAAGTCGTTTGTGTTTACACATAGAACGCATACTAAAAGTACATTTCGGGGATGACATTGTTGTGGTTACATTTATCAGTATGAATAATTTGTTAATTGACTGACGTTTCTTTCATCCATCATTTATGTCTTCAATTTCTCTTGTAACCGCAGTGTGTACAACATACATTTAAGGATGTTTCCATTATGTAGATGATGCAAGTTATTCCAACAAACAACATACATTTTAACTAAACTGCCTACCAAAAAATGCTTTTCCCTCTGCTTTCGGGTCTATTACACCAAAACAACTTATTGTGAGATCATCAACCATTTGATGAAAAGCAATTGTTCTGATCATTTTAAAACGAAGAACCTGTACAAAGCTTTCGGTTCTCCAACTTGTTTGACGGTCCAATATGTTTCATTGTACAAAATTGAGGCCTCCCGTCCTTTCCATTTCATCTTTTCTTCACGATGTAATCAAATGACTGGATAGGGCATATTTTAGGGAACCTGTCTTCTTTTGTATAGTGTCTCTCACCTAGGTGCTTTATAGCTTAATATCCAAATCTGCTAGAAGCAATTAGTAATCATCAAGAGAGATTACACGTGATTTTGCGTCGTCATCTGCGTCCTTAATATGGATGCTTTTGATAGTGCATATGTCATGACCTTTGACAGGTAAGATTTTACTTTCAAGAAAGAAACACATTTTCAGGTTTGGAACCCAAATCATATTCTTACCCGTTTTAAATACATGCATCTCACGCACATGCCTATGCACTTCGTCGGCACGGAAATTCTGGTTGCATTATCAGTTTCTTCATCACGTGCACACAGATCATAAGGAAATATTATCACTACAATCATGGGGATATTGTACTAAAATATGTATGGTATATATGCAATGAAGGCATATCATACAAACTGAATACAAACAAGTTGCCAGCTCAGTGGTTCTAATGGAACGGTGGGGACAATCTTGAATTGTTAATTGGTTCGATTAAAAGGGATCGTATAGATTAATGTAAACCGTGTATACATTTTTAAATCGTGCTCAATGATGCAGCCTCAGGATTAATTTATTGTCTGCACATGATAATGATCTTTTACATAGGTAAATCCCTTAATTAAAGATGATGCTAAAAATACTATATGAAGGACCGTAGTATGTAGATTAGAGTTGTAATGCTGGGATAGTTCTAACCCCGTCATATTTTTCGGCGTATTCAAACAATATTTATAATAAGGGGATGCAACATTATATTTAAAATTGACCGCAGAATGAAAAAAACATATTCAGGCGTACGCGTATTTAAGAACTTAAGAAATACAAAGAAAGTATTTTTCTAGAATCTTTAGTTCCGACCTTATCTCGTTGTAATGTAACACAATTGTTTTTTATAAAACCACGCATGTGCTTCTCCTATTCCCATACACACACTTATACACTTATCTTAAAAAGCGTATTTCAAACAGGTCAAGAACAGGTGAACAGTTCGTCAAGGTTGTTTTGTCTTTACCCATGTGTTGTATATCTTTTCAACGCATAAGATGCTCACTTATTAAATATTCTCATTGATGGTTTCACAATTTGTTGATTACACATTTACATGTATAAGTTCAAGGACACGAGCAAACTATATCAAATTGAAAAGGTAAGACGTATACTTTCCCATAAAAGATAGATGGCATAATATCAAAAATAGAGGAAATTACAACGCATATATAAAGCAGAAGAAATATATGAAACAGCCTTATAAAGCGAGAAATGTCATAGTATCCGACCTGAGCAATGTCTACACATATATTATGCTGTTAGTACATGGTATATATACGAAAGAGTACGAATTTAAATTTATCTAAACTATATGTTATCATTATTTGTATTAAATAATGAACTCTGCCTGCCAAGCATTCTCCTAGAGAATCCAGGAATAGCGCTTTGCGTTCTATTTGGTGTATATTTATATTTCTCAATACCTAAACCTTGATTTCTTTCATTGCAATCCGGAATGACTGGATAGATAGATGAGAATTAGTTTTTGGGTCGTGATGCCCCTCAGTGGTTAAAGCGTCTGCCGCGGATGCGGTTAGCTCGTGGGTTCGATTCCCGGCCAAATCATACCAAAGATTAACAAAAATGGCACTAACAGCTGCCTCACTTTGCGCTCAGCATTAAGAAGTTAATCTTAGGACTGGTCGGCCTGGTGTCAGGATAATGTGACTAAATGGAACTTCATGCTACGTTAATGCTACTTTAGAAATCTATATCGTACACAAACACACACATACTAAGCGACAGACGCGTGTGTCTACTACACATAAGTGTATATAACACCTATTCATTTGCATTATTTTTGCGATGTGTGTTTAGTCGTGACGGAATACGGACACGTGTGTGCAAGAAAGGCAATAGGGTGTCGTTTACTCACGGACCTAGGTTGGAATCTCAGTAATGCACGAATTAAAATTTACCTTACCTCTATTCTAGTATTAATTACATCTAATATTAATTTATAATTATCTCCCTCTATCTCTGTATGTCTGTCTCTCTATCTCTCTTTCTCTTTCACGCTCTCTCTTTTATGCATGTATATATATATATATATATATATATATATATATATATATATATATATATATATATATATATATATATATATATATATATATTTATACCACATACATTAAAAATAACATGTCATTTAAAGTGTTGGTATAAAGCAAATCTATATACCAATGCTATTGGTATATCAAATAGTGATCCGCCCATAGCGCAATAATACGAATATATAAACATTCTTTCTACCGTAGGCCTATAGCTCTATGAAGAATTTCTACTCATTCATTAATCATAAATGACATGAAATTAACGACACAAATATTAATAGTCCCTGTTTTCTAAATATTAAAATGGTACACAATTTCATCGGAATCCTGTCTTTTTCCTCTCCCCCTCTCATGCAAAATAAGCACAAATCTGGAGTGAGAGAGAAATATATTGCGCTGGACGAAAACATTAAAGCTGAACTTGTACCAAGTAACCCACAGTACTCTGTTTCCTCGTAAACCTATGCTTACGCTTTCTTTGGGATTTATCTATAGTATTCATAATATCAATGATACATAGTTGCAATCGTCAGACGACACACAAGGCCTACATGTTAAATTTGTCGGTTACGATGCGCACATACTGTATTGTGTTTTAAGCCTTTGTTTTTGTTTCTGAAACCCGTTTTAATCGAGTATTAATAATTAAATATAAAACTGTCCAAATGGTTGCCAGCCCCCCCCCCCCCCCCCCCTCTCTGGAGCAAAAATACACGAAAATACAAGCGTTGTGGATTTTTGCTTGTGTCATTCGACGATGTCTCTGGACCTACGAATGATGGCAATGTTAGTCAAGACGTACAGAGAGAGAGAGAGAGAGAGAGAGAGAGAGAGAGAGAGAGAGAGAGAGAGAGAGAGAGAGATGTTTAGTCAGTAGAATCGCTAGTTAAATCAAAATGATGACTTAGTTGAACTGTCAATATATTAAAATATTTTAATTACCTCTTGTTGGTTCGTGATTCCAATTCGTTTATATTCCACGCGAATTTCCATACGACAGTAGGTCAATGACAGTACATGCATAGTCTATAATAAGATCACCGTGTTTGCAGTGCACTACTTTCTTCATTAAAAAATAAACAACACAACAACATATTTTATGTTTAAATAATGCGTGTGACTTATATTGATTTAATAAATGTGAATAAAAAAAGAAAATGAAAAAGAAAACAATCAACTTATCAATTTGAATATATGATTGTGATCAACAAGAAAAATCGTAGAACTAGATTTTGTAGCAGACAGCCACTTGGTTGTGAGGAGGTCATTTACTCGGGCAATATATCAGGAGCACCTCGTAACTCCAACTTGCAAATATTTGTATTTGTATGTGATATAAATAAAATATATGTATAGTATGTACGCTGTATCATTGATATACCACTCGTTGTATAAATTTTTCATTAAAAGGAAACTCGGGCAAGCCTCGTTTCCTTTTAATGAAAAATTTATACATCTCGTGGTATATCATTGATACATCGTACATACTATACATATATTCTATATTTATACCACATACATTAAAAATAAAATGGCATTTAAAGTGTTGGTATAAAGCAAATCTATATACCAATGCTATTGGTATATCAAATAGTGATCCGCCCATAGCGCAATAATACGAATATATAAACATTCTTTCTACCGTAGGCCTATAGCTCTATGAAGAATTTCTACTCATTCATTAATCATAAATGACATGAAATTAACGACACAAATATTAATAGTCCCTGTTTTCTAAATATTAAAATGGTACACAATTTCATCGGAATCCTGTCTTTTTCCTATCCCCCTCTCATGCAAAATAAGCACAAATCTGGAGTGAGAGAGAAATATATTGCGCTGGACGAAAACATTAAAGCTGAACTTGTACCAAGTAACGCACAGTACTCTGTTTCCTCGTAAACCTATGCTTACGCTTTCCTTGGGATTTATCTATAGTATTCATAATATCAATGATACATAGTTGCAATCGTCAGACGACACACATGGCCTACATGTTAAATTTGTCGGTTACGATGCGCACATACTGTATTGTGTTTTAAGCCTTTGTTGTTGTTTCTGAAACCCGTTTTAATCGAGTATTAATAATTAAATATAAAACTGTCCAAATGGTCACCAGCCCCCCCCCCCCCTCCTCTCTGGAGCAAAAATACACGAAAAATAAAATACAAGCATTGTGGATTTTTGCTTGTGTCATACGACGATGTCTCTGGACCTATGAATGATGGCAATGTTAGTCAAGACGTACAGAAAGAGAGAGAGAGAGAGAGAGAGAGAGATGTTTAGTCTGTAGAATCGATAATTAAATCAAAATGATGACTTAGTTGAACTGTCAATATATTAAAATATTTTAATTACCTCTTGTTGGTTCGTGATTCCAATTCGTATATATTCCACGCGAATTTCCATACGACAGTAGGTCAATGACAGTACATGCATAGCCTATAATAAGATCACCGTGTTTGCAGTGCACTACTTTCTACATTAAAAAAAAAACAAAAACACAACAACATATTTTATATTTAAATAATGCGTGTGTCTTATATTGATTTAATAAATGTGAATAAAAAAAGAAAATGAAAAAGAAAACAATCAACTATCAATTTGAATATGTGATTGTGAATAACAAGAAAAATCGTAGAACTAGATTTTGTAGCAGACAGCCACTTGGTTGTGAGGAGGTCATTTACTCTGGCAATATATCAGGAGCACATCGTAACTCCAACTTGCAAATATTTGTATTTGTATGTGATATAAATAAAATATATGTATAGTATGTACGCTGTATCATTGATATACCACTCGTTGTATAAATTTTTCATTAAAAGGAAACTCGGGCAAGCCTCGTTTCCTTTTAATGAAAAATTTATACATCTCGTGGTATATCATTGATACAGCGTACATACTATACATATATTCTATATATATATATATATATATATATATATATATATATATATATATATATATATATATATATATATATATTGCATATCAGAGACGTAATGAGCGAACGTTATAAAAACATTTATAAAATATAAATTATTTACTGTTTCGTACTTTAGAACAAACGGCATACATAGCCTGGATAGCGTGTGTTAAACAATAAATTCATTTTTTTTTAAAGACAAACACGCAACCATAACTAACAATGATTATCGAGAAGTTAAAATTACAGAGATAGAACAAATATTAATAGCTCAAGCCAAACGTGGGTAGAAAATGAAACCTCTAACATAAAAAGAAGGAAATAATACCTTTATATAGACTGTAAAATAGACTATATATGACTAAATGGATTTTGATCAGTATTATGATCATTTGATTGGGACATCAATCGTCCACGGCTTCATCCTCTCCTTGCCCCATAAACGTTATCATATTAAATTTAGTTCCAGCCTGCTACATTTATTTGGATACATACAAACTTGAAGATAAAGAACACGTTGAGATAGGTTCAAAATGCAATACCTTTTTTTGCAAGCACTAAAACGAAACGTAAAGTCAGAATGATTTTTGAGGAAAAAATGATCTTTCGTCAGTCTAACAAACCCAAGATTTGATTGGTTGGTTGATTGAATTTTAACGGCGCACCAGCACGATTATGCTACTTATTGCCATACAATATGTTGTATGTATACATGTTTACAAATAATATAATATGTAATATCAACCAGCGATATTGAAAACCAAATAGTACAAAGTACAAAGCTATGATGTTGGAGTAGCAGTAAAATATGAAGCTTCCCAATCAATGGGAGATGTAAATGGAGTCTGTTGATGAGTACAGCTGAAACAATGTTGTAAATATGGGGCGGTATTTACATTAGATAAAAAGTCTCTAGGTGGTTTTATACAAGTAATAGTTTAAAATAAGGATTTAATACCTTCAGGAAATCTAAAATATAAGTGTTATGTATAGTATCAAAAACTTCCTTCATGTCATGCACATTATAGTACTTATCACGCGTAGTTGCAGGTCGGAACACTCGGTCATAAAATGTTTAACAGTGAATGGTTCATTGCATGTAACGCACTTCACTTTTTAGAATGTGGGAGTGGGTTATTTATGTATGACCAATTCTGATTCTTGCAATGACTACCTGTTCCCTACGGACGGTTCTATCGGAAGGAGTCCATTCTCCCAGAGTTGGATTGATGGAGTGAAGTGTATTAATCACTGCATAATTTGAAGATGCCTGCCACTTCAGGCGTATGTATGTTTTATACGTGGTTTAAAATCAGTAACCAGTAATGTAAAATCAGATGGTTTTTGGGATAGAACCATCTTCGCTGCGTGATCTGCTTCTTCATTATCTTTACTATCAATATGGCTATGTACCAACATTATACTATATTGTAGGATGTACTGAGCTCCTAATTTTTGATGAGGAGATTGACAAATAATGAGTTCTACAGTTAGCTAGTGTGTACTGACTGAAGCACTGATAGTGAGTCACAGAAGATAATGCTATTTAAAATACGTTTGTTTTCGATACATTTCAGAGCAAGGTCTATTACTCTGATTTCGGCATAATAAATGACGCATCGTTTGGCAAACTAACTTTGGTTATATGTTTGACACTAACGAAAGCTGCAGCAGCCTTTTCCTCATCCTTTGATACATCAGTATAATTCCCTAGTGTAGTTTCTAAATTTGGTGTGGAGTTCATGATAAGAGTTTTGGAAGATGGAAGGGTTTGTCTCCGATTGTTTCCCATCGTGTAAAGTTAAAAGCACTTTGGGTTGTTTAAGGAGCTATGGTGGTGTTTCCGAGACAAACGTTTTCTGAACTGTAGAGAGATCAATTTTGATATTGTCAAGGCTGGATGATATTCTGATGCCAAATAAAGGTATGGCATTTGGTTTGTTTTCCTATAATACTTTGTATTTGGGTTGAACGAAAATAAAACAAACAGCCGAAAATGCAGGGTTTAGATGGTTTGATATACATAAAGCATTTCTCTGTGATATGATAAAGTGGATCTTTTGCTTCCGCCAGATGGCTTTCACATGGAGATGGCTTAAATCCTTCCAGAGCGAGACTTATTCCCTAATGATGAATTGGGTGAAGCATTTACAAATATAACTTCCTAGCTGAACCATAAACAACGCAACTATAGTCTAGTTTGAAGCGGATACATGTTCTATAATTTTTTTTTAGGATGACAGTTTTATCGGCATCCCAGTCAGTGTGTGCAACTACTTTAAGTAGATCTAAAGATTTCAAGGATTTACCTTTCAAATTCTTGATGTGTGGAATAAAAGTCAGTTTTAGGTCGAAGATAATACCCCAAAACTGTGTTTGCTTAACAACTGGAAAAAGTGTTCCGTCCAGCGTGAGTTTAGGGTCATCATGATGTCTTCGCAAAAGACAAATGCATCCATACTGTTTTAGATTTAGAAAAGAAATTTGAAACCGCTAGTACTGTCCCAATTTTGGATCTTGTTGATAGTTTGTTGCAGTTGCCTTTAAATTGTATGCATGTGCTTTGATCGATAAGAAATTTTAAAATAATCATCAACATATAATGAGCAATCCACACCAGGGGCTAAACACTTTACGATGTATTGATTTGTATATTAAAAAGCGTCACAGATAAAATACCGCTATGAGGCTCACCAATCTCTTGTTCGTGCATATCTGAGAGGATAGAGCCCACTCGTACTTTGATTTCTCTGTCTGAGAGAAAATTTTGATATGAAAGAGGGCTGACGGCCTTTTAGACCCAGATCGTGCAGGTCATGTAGTATCCCGTACTTCCATGTTGTGTCATATGCCTTTACTACATCAAAGAAGACAGCTACTAAATGTTTCTTCTTGTTACGTGCATTGCAAATAAGTGTTTCCAGTCTAACCAGATAATTGTTGGTGCTACGACCAGAACGTTAGCCACTTTGGAAATAGATATTAAATTGTTACTTTACAAGTACCATACAAGCCGAGAATAAAGCATTCTTTCCATTGTTTTTCACACACAGCTTGTCAATGCAATTGGTTGATATCTGATAGTATCTTCTATGTCTTTACATGGTTTGGGAATAGGTATTACTGTTTCGTCATTCTAACTATTAGGTACATTACCAGCAATCCATAAATCATTAAAAAAATTCAGAAAAGATGTTAGTAATAATTCTGCGAGGTGTTTCAAGAACTGGTAATGTACTCCATCAGGCCCAGCGGATGTATCATGGGCTTTCTTTAAAGCCTCCCTAACTTCCAATAGTGAATTCAGCTGGTTTTAACTTTTTGAGATGTCGGATATGAACTTCAAACGTGACTTTTCTGTTTGAGCTTTTAATGTTCGGAAGACTTCTGAATGATACGAGGATGTGAAGAGTTTTGAGAAACTGTCTGCAAGAATATTTGCAATGCCACGTTTCGAACTAAAATTGTTATTGTTTGTTTTCAGATGTCGGATATAATTGCTGCTCTTTCTCATTCCATTTATTTTTTGAATATTGTCCCAAGCCTTTTTAATTGAGAAAAGAGAGTTTAAAGCAAATATTTTTTACATGATGCACGTTTACATTCGTTGAGTGTGCGGCGAGGTTTAGGTCGGGTAACACGATATTTGCTTAAATTTCGGGAGTTGGACGATTGTTGAATTTCTTTAATACGTCTCGGCGTTGTCTTATGGCTTATTTACAATCCGTTTTTACCCAATGGTTTGGGTTTTATGTATTGTTTGGTGAGGACCTTAGAATAGATTTATTTCGGCAATCTCAATTAGAATTGAAGTAAAATGCTGTATAGGATTAACAGCGTTGAATACTGTCTCCTCGTTTATTCTAGTTTTAGAGATTTTCAAAACTTAGCCCAGTCGGCCTTCTTTACATTTCATTGTGGAATTGCGACATCATTGTTTGAGTTGATATTTTCAATGTTGATAGGAAAGTGATAGATGCTGTGAAGGTTATCAGCGACCTTCCATTCATAGTCCAAAAGCAGCGAAGGAGATCAAATTGTCAAATCTATGCACGTGTATGTACCCGTTCCTGGGTGTAAATATGTTGGTGATTTAGTGTTATATAGATACAGATCGTGTCTCTATATGAGATCATCTACTTTGTGGCCTTTGTAGTGTATTTGATATGATCCCCATAGACTGTCATGTGCATTAAAATCCCTGAGTAAAACAAAGGGCGCGAGAAGTGGTTGAACAAGATTGTCTAATTCGTTTGCTAATAGGTTGGTGTTTGGTGTTTTGTGGTAGATAAACAGAGCAAAAGGTAATCATTCGATGTAGAGTAACGTTTACAGCAATTGCTTGCATATCTGTGTTTACATGGATGACTCTTTGAAGGGCTTTATTGTTCAAGACAACATAGACTCCTCCTGAGGCCCTGTCTGCGTTCTGAAAGTACCTGTTAAACAGGTAAATGTTTTTAAATGTAATGTTATCCGTCTCTTTCAGGAATGTTTCCTATAAACATAGTTCTCTTGGATCATGTTCATTTAAAAAGAGAAGAATGTCATTGTAGTTAGCTTTATGTCCGTGACAATTCCATTGTATGAACGTGTTGTTCATTATTAAGGTAAGCTGTAGATTGTGGAGCCAGGTTGGACCCTTCGCGGAGGCAATTTGTGTTGTTATTTGTCTGGACGAAGAACGGGAATGTATTTGGGTTTAGAAAGTTTGGAGCAACATAGAGTACATGCATGGAGCAGTTTCTTCTGCACTCTACGGCTCCAAACCTCTTGTAATGTTTGAATGTTTGATGGGATCATCTGACCTTTTTTGCTGCTTATTTGTTTGTGATTTATGTTTATGTCTTCGTGATTTTGGTGATGGGGTGTTATTGAAAGTAGTTTGTGTAGATGTTGTATTTGTCTGTGGTTGGTAATGGGGGATATGAGATCTTGTTGTTGAATCGGGTTGATCCGTCTGTTATTGTGCGGCGTTTGTGCTTTTGGGATTGTTTTTCACGGCAGTGGAGAAGGATGGGCGAAGAAGGGATGTTGTTGCCTGCAGACGTTTTTGGCCTCTGGGTAGGGAACGTTTGATGTAAACGTTACCCGCAGAAATTATGTTACTTAAAACTACAAGGTCAGGCTGACCCGACCTTAGCGACTCTGAAAGAAAGGGCGGCAAATACATTGATTCTGATTGGTTACGTTAAATAAGGGGTGTGTCTTCACACAAAATTTCATAGGATTTAATATCGCCTTATTGAAATTGAAGTCAGTCTGAGTTTTCCTGCGAGAGGACAAGAGTTAAAAATTCAATACAGGTTCCGAGCGGAATTTGAACGAAATTCATTCGTAAAAAGTGTGGTCCACGCAAGCCGCCTAAAACTGGTTTGGTGACGAAACCACAAAAGTAAAGTGTCACAATTCCATATAATTTGTTCATGCGATTTAAATAATGTTTGCTGAGTCTATAGGTCATGCATGGATTTTATCTAATACCTTTGTATAAAATTGTGCTTTTTAATTATAGCGATGTTGAGTTATGCATAGGAAGTCGTACATACTATCATATATCAGTTTGACGTATTGTTTAATTTGTAGTCGTGTTTGTATAAACACTAGGTACTAAGAATATAATACATTACATTAGTTAATATGATTGTCGAAAACCGTGTGAATTCACCGAATTTAGATTTCCGTCCGATTAAGAGTCAGTGTGTATTGTCTGGAAGGCTTAAATGCATTCCATTTATTTACTGTATAAATTAAGGCTGGGTAATAATCCCAGGCCTCGCGTATGGTACGTTAATGTGTAAGGTCAAGGCGTAACGAAAGTTAGCAATTCCACTAACTTGGGTCATTTGAGGACACGTTAATAGCCTTATCATCTATTTACCACTGATATAAATATCTGATTTCCGAGCCAGGAATGAAAGTTCTCAAGTGTATCATCTATAACGAGAAACTTAGGGTGTTTTTTATATATTTTTTTTAATGGGGGGGAATGGCTTTTTGGACTTATTTATGTTACGTATTCTCCATTGTGTTGAAATTCTAACGTGTTCAGAGTATATCCTGAGACTGATGGTAGAAGTATCATTTCTGACAGCCAAAGCTCTGAACAGCCACAGAGGAAACGGAAACTGAGATCTACCAGGTTATGAAATCGTACAAGGTGTTAACTTTGATTGTTTCACTCAATCCTATGATGAACTAAAGATATCAGTAACAGATCGGCTAGTTTATTTAAATCTATTTGAGTCTGCTTTTAATTCGGTGTATGTTTCATTTCTCAAAGCAGAGTATCTTCCTAATGAAAGTAATTTTAACGATTATTTATGTAAATGATTCAATTGTTTGTTTATCTTTACGGGGGCTCGTATTTTTTCTTCAATATGTCCGCTCAGATCAGTATATCTATTTCCGTCTATAAGTGTCACCAATTATCTTTACTCGAAGCGGGGGAATTATATCGAGGTCGGTCATCTCTTAGATAACAGGTACCAAAAAGGAGTGGGTTATAGTATTTATTATTATATTTATACAACCCCTTGAGAAACATTTTATTAAAGTACCAAAATGCAACATACATAGTTTGCATATGTTTGCCCTGAATTGTGACAGGGTTTAGTGCACCATAGCAACACCATACGCAACCAAGACTGGCAATAAATCATGCATATCAACTTGAGTTACAGTAATGTATAGACGATATGGAAGAAGACTAAGATGTGTGCATTGAAATGAAAAGACGAAAAACAAAAACGAGAGAGAGAGAGAGAGAGAGAGAGAGAGAGAGAGAGAGAGAGAGAGAGAGAGAGAGAGAGAACATGACTGGATATCTTGAACTGAGATGCATCATCGCCATTCGCACATATCTTTGAGTTGATGCCACTAACACACTTGCGTGTTTATTAGTACTTTCAAGACGCCTAATGCAACTGTATTTTGTCTGGTTTGTATCAATATATACACACTCAGCTGCTCGGACCTTGTGTAGAGTACCAAGATCAGAGAACAACTCTCCACTGCTCTGTACCCTACACTGGCTATCCATTCGATCCAGAATCAAACACAAGATTTATTCTCTGTTCTACATTTCACTGACTTACTTCAGTCCAAATTATAAATATATATATATATATATATATATATATATATATATATATATATATATATATATATATATATATATATATATATATATATATATATATATACACACAATAGCAATCTCCTACACCGATGTTACATGTTTGCTTCTTTCGATATTGTTTCTTAGGATTTAAACTACTTCGTCTGTGGACGGCATTGTATGCTACGACTGTGACAGTAGTATTCCTAGTCGCATGCAAAACTTCGGCAATCATTGATTGTCATTTTAAAATTGTTTCCACATTAAATATCATTTTTTATAGTTTGTTTCGGAATTAAAATGAGACAGTTTGTGTTGTACACATTTGTGTGTTGAGCAGTGACCGTACCACTAAAAAAATTAACTGCTATAAAAATATTTGGACAAACCAAATTCTCTGGATATATTTATAAACCTTTTCTTTCAGAAAGTGCTTTTAGAGGATATTTTGCACTTTGACGGATCAATATTTGGCTGTCACACTGTAACGGACGGCTCGATTATCAAGCGCTATTAGTACAATATTACACAAGCCGCTGGTCAGAGGTATTGCGCAACTTGTACAAACAACACTCGAAACCGCCTCCCGCTAATACTCGTTTATCTAAGGAATGACCTCTACGGTGTAATTTGCCCGGTTAGAATGGATCTGGTAATCTTGAGTCGGTATCTTGAACAAAATAACACACGAGCCCCCGTAAGATAAAAATAAGAGTTTAATTAAAATACAATCTATAAAAGAATGACACTGTAATTTACAATTTCTTTCTTTCTGAATACACTTAGTTCAGAAATACATAAACTGAAGCTTTAAAATAATGGATACATTCATTAAAATCCAAAACACTAATTAAAAATAGATGAATTTAGCCGTTATTACTGATAGTAAATTTCATCACGAAATCGAGTGTTCATTAACATCGGACTGCTTGGGAAATTCACAATGACCTTGTTCGACGACTGTTTTTTTTCTTCTGCGTTCGTCTCGACTTGAGCTTGCCGTTTGGTTGTCCGTGGGATTACACAACTGTCTTCCAACTTCTTTTTCCGTCTCTGAATTTCGACTTCCTCGCTATTTCTTACTCGATCTTCAAACAAACTATTCTTCTTTGAAAAGAAAAGGGTAAAACGCCCTAAGTATCTTGTTATGCTTTAAAACTT